>JAIUCV010001283.1:0-126507 GCA_026724425.1 Erythrophleum ivorense
GCATCTGGGGTTTGATTATAACCCGATACCCGATCGAAGTACATGCACAGGTGGCAACCGCACCACAGCTCCACCATGGACTCACAAGGTCCAATCACAATACAATAGATAGCCAACCAATTCATTCAGTATTTCAAATCATTCATGTACAGCAAATATGAAATTAAACTAGATACATGCATGGAATTAATATAGTTCCCGGTTACCTCACTTGTAGACAATTTGCAACAGCCACCAGTGGTACAAAAATCTCCCTATAACCATAGCATTAGAGAATTACTACTTTAATTCATCATTTACAATAGCAACAAGTACCCAAAGAATTTAAATGCTAATAACTACCTAAAGAACACTTACCCAACCACCACAAATCTCCAAATTCGGATTGAGTATGTCCTTTACCAAAAACTTCAATATATCACTCAAATTTCTAAGCAAATTCGTACATAATTAATAGCCATACTATTCATCAACTATGGGGGTCTTAAACCAGTAGAAAATACACTAGAATGGATAGTTTACACTTACCTAATGTCAGCCCTAACCTCAACCTATGAATTTCCTCTAAGAAAATACCAAACAACCATATTTCAAAATTTGGGTATGGTGAACATGCTCCAAATAAAAAACTAATTAGGCTAAATTGAAGAAGAAGAGAAGAAGATTAAGATATATAATAAGTATCTTGGCTGATTTTGAGCTTAGATGTGAGAAATGGTGGAATTCTTGCCCCAAACCCTAGTCTCCCTTCCAAGCTCCAAATTTCTTTTTGTGTTTTGTGTGTTCCGCAGAATGGGGATGGCTAGGTTAGTTTTTAAGATTTAAGTTAGGTTTTAGTTGGGTCAAATGTGGGTCATGGGTTGCTCCAAGGTCCAACTCCATTTGGGCTTTAGATTTTAGCTTTATTGGGCCAGCCCTTATGCATTGGGTTGCTGAAATTCCATTGGGCCATAACAAGTTTTAAGAGTTCAAAGGTTTTGGGTCTACACAAGGGTTATTGGGCTAATTATAAGAGCCTATGCAAGGTGGATCTTGGGCCTTTATCACATTGAATTAGATTGGGCCTGCACCTAACTTATTGAGCCTCCATTAGCCTCATCATGATCTCGTACATTAATTTGGGTCTAAATGAAATTTCTCTCCCAATTAAATCTCAAACCCATATTAATAATTTATCTCTCCAAAATTTTTATTTACTTAACTTAACCGATCATTCCATATTAATTATTCCTAATTAATTTAAAACCATGATTAACACCTTAATTAATTTTGGGGTGTTACATTTCAAAGTATGACCAATTTGATAAAACTAATGCTTCCATTTATTCCTATAATTCATATATAGACCTCTTTTGACCTTAAAATCATCAAAGAAATATCTTAGGTGCTTCATCTCATAATGGCCAAAACTACACCTATGGTGTTCTATCTTAGAGTTTTTAATTATTCATGCTAAATAGGTGGTAGATTCATGATCCTCATGCCTTAAAATCCCTAAATACATCAAAAGGACATAAGAAACATCAGCTCTAGGATTCTCTCTCTCATGACTGAAACTTTAAGTTAAGAATTTTCATGATTTTTTCATGTTTTAGGCATGGAATCTTACTTTGTTTCATAGTATTCTTGGCACAGAATCTTTTACTCTAACTAGAATCTTGAAAAGAGCAATTTTCTACCTTGGGGTAGATCTTTTACTCTAAACTTCACCCTTTCATGAAAATTTTACAACCATTAAATAACCCTTAGAGAGTAGATGAACTTTCTTAACTATGACTAAATAAGCATGTTTACTTATCTAAACAAGGCCTTG
Organism: Erythrophleum ivorense; assembly: GCA_026724425.1. Lineage (NCBI taxonomy): Eukaryota > Viridiplantae > Streptophyta > Magnoliopsida > Fabales > Fabaceae > Erythrophleum > Erythrophleum ivorense. The sequence goes on from JAIUCV010001283.1 coordinate 1,814, forward strand.
AACTTTCTCTCTCTCCTCCCACAAGCTAATGCCTTGGATGACTTCTCCAAGCTTAAGATGGCATGAGGAAGATGATGACCATGTAGCCTATCTTATAAGCCCTTTTTATAATTTTTCTAAATAAACATTTTGCCCCAAAGTACTAATTTGCTCCATTCTGGCTCATTTTTTGGATTTTTCAGGATCTGATTGCTCCTTGCACAATTTCAAGTGCTCTTTTACATAAAAACATCATTTTTTGGGTCTTAGTGGCTTAAAATAATAATGTATTCACTAATAATATCACCATCTTGATTGAATTTGATTCATAAATAAAGTAAATTTATATTAATTTAATTTACAAATAACTAAAATTTATGCAATAAATAAACAATGTAATTAAATAACAAAATTACTCTCCTGTCTATAATGGTCTGATAAACATTTTTTCATGTTAAGTTTGTAATAACCCTAACTCCTAATTAAGCTAACTAAGCATAATTGAACTCTTAATCACTAGTACTTAAGGTCTAATATGGATAATAGTCTATTAATAGATGAAAATGTGGAAAAATTTGAACATTTTAATCATCAATAATAACCATTCAAACAAACATGAATATTTGTACTTATAGGAAATTTAATTTATTATTTAAGACTTTCATCTCAATCACAAATGGTTTTAAAAAGCATAAAACTCCTATATGTTAATTTGCGAGTCATTACTTATCATTAACATAGTAAAAATTAGAATTTAATAGCTAAAATGGGAGTTTAGGGATTTAGAGCACGACTTAGAAAAGTTTAGCCATGGCCAAATTGGCCTTTGGAACCTCTAAAAGCATAATTACACATCCACGCCATGACCTAAGTTTTTCCCATCGTGACTTAGCTCAAGTTTGGGACCACAATCCTAATCCTTGCTGCAGCCTAGATTACCCACGCTATGACGAGGTACCCCTTGGGCCTTCCTACCCAAAAAATCCTAAGTCTTGCTATGGCAAAGACTGCCTATTGCTACGATGAGATTACATTTTGTAACTCCTTTAGGCTAAAATTTTTTACTTGCACCATTGTGAAACACACTGCACCATGGCGTTCCTTGATTTTGTAACACCCTAGATGAGTTTTGGCTGTGACTCAATCCTTTATTGTCACTCAAACTAAGATACATGAACTAACTCACTTACAACTCTACAAATCCCATTGTAAGACCTTTTTGGAGCTAAAATGCTAAGCTTTTAAGACTTATACCCATCACAACTTCCAGATGGCCTATAAGCTCAAATTGGCAACCCAAAACACTCAATACACCACCAAATGTCCTTTAACCACTTGGAGCAAGTTTTAATGGACTAATTAAACATGTTCCTACCCTCAAAGTTCTCAAGAAACCTTAGATGTAAATTATGGCTATGGCACATCTCTAAAAATCACATGGATCATATATGACAGCATAATGTATATAGCAGAACTAAGACTAGCCATAAAAGCAAAGTAATAATCATATTCATTATGTTGATAAGGCAAATTCCATACATGCATATTAGTTCATGGATACTCAATTATATGTAAATACATTAGAATCCATATAAGCCATAACCTAGTCTTGTAAGGGTTAAATCCTTGGTTACAAAACATCAAAATACAAACACTTGGCAAAAATGAATGCATCATAATGCTAAATAAGATAAATTACAAAAAGAATAGCATCTATGCCCAAAAGTGTAATATCTGGGCTTTTTTAAATTGAACCGAAACTAATGAAATAACAAAAGAAGACCTAGAATGGAATGAATAGGGTTAAGTAAGAATAGAATAATAAGTTAAACATCCAAGAAGGAGGTAATAAAGTTAAAGATGACCCAAAATTAGAGCCAAAATGACTAAATAGAATGAATTGAAATGTAATGGCAAAATTGTAATTTCAAGTAACTTTTTAGAAACTCAAAGAAGAGAGTTTTAAATGATAAAATTAAGTCCCAGGATTCTCAAAATCCCTAAAAACCATAGGAATATTCAAAATGACCAAAACCCTTCTAATGAGTGATTTAAGCTGTCGGTTGACCTAAATTTTGATTAGATAATTTAGTAAGGTTTTAAACCCTGTAAATTTGGAAGCAAATATTTTTAATAGACTAGACATCCTAAATATTCCTATGGAAAATGTGGTTTTCAAAAAAGATTTAAAACGAGCTCAAATGGAACAATTAAATATAGTGGCAAAATCGTAATTATGGAAAAAAGTTAAAGTGCCTTCCTTACCTTATTTGAATGCCACACCAGTTATCTTTCTCCCTCAAACTAACCTTTAATAGCTCTAAGAAAACTAGAAATGGCATCCAAAAATGGGAGGAAAGATAAGAGAAAGAAGCAAGAAAATAGGTAAGAAGAAGCCCTCGTTTTGCATAGCTCCAATTATAAAATTTATTCTTCTCATCAAGAGCTTTAATTTGGTGGTTTCAAATTTTTCTTAAAGGTATTCCAATTGCCACCAAGGGGGAAGAAAGTCCTCTTTTTAGAATTTCAATCAAGGAAAATCAAAGAGCATAGAACAAGCTTTGAATTAAGGTATACATTGCTATATTTCAAGTTTTAATTTTTTAAATTCTCCTGATTCTTTATCACACCTAGAGAAAGAAAACCTTTCTCTCTACATTTTCTTACATGTAATTGATCATATGGAGCATGTAGAATTCACTAAGGTTGTGGAAATGAGGAGAAATTACTAAAGGAAGTAAGAAAACTCCATATGGCACTATAGATGCATAGTTTTAGGTACCCTATAAGAAGTGGCATTAGATGAGCTTGTTTTTTAGTTCTAAGATAATTAGTGGCTATCTGGAGAATTATAAAGGCTAGGAAAGCATCAGTCCAAATTTTAGACGCTAATTATGAAAGTTGAAAATTTAGGGTTCAAAAAAGATCTAATGAGGCAACTTGACTTTTAGTTTGTTTTGGCTTGCATATGATGGCCCTAATGAGTTTCATTAGAGTTATATGGCACAAAGTAAATGAGATTTTTGAGCTTAGAAAGTGAAATTTAAGAGTTTCCTTTTAAGGGACCTAAATTGAGCTAAAGATAGCATACTGAGTTCTAATATATGTAAGTGCTAGGAACAAGGGTTAGAATGGATCCTAATGAGTTATTTAGGCATTGCACATTGCTATAGGTAGGCTAAACAAATGCAAACTCACTTGATAAAGGCACAAACTTGAGAAGAATGAAGTAAAGAATCAAGAAAAGAGAGGGATTTTGGAATTAGCGGTAGCTTGAGGCTTATGGCTCCATAAGGTAGCTTCATCTCTCTTTCTTGCATGCATTTGAATACTTGATTGAGTTTAAATTCTTGTGAATTTTGTTGCTTGATATTTTCATGAATTATGTTTCATTATGTTTTCCAAATGAGCTATATGTATATGGAAAGGCAATGAGATGACTCCTAGCTCCCTAAGGCATAGAATTGAGTGCAGTAACTCTTCTTTGGCCCTGGGTTGAAATTAGTAAAGCCTAGCAAGTTTATGATACTGTCATGGCTTGAGAATGAATGAGTTTTTTTTTTATGTTATATGATGCATTTGACTTACATGAAGCATATGCATAGCATCTTTGCATCATATGCATGGCATTTTCTCATAGTATTCATGTGTACATTAAATTGGTTGAGATTGGCTATTGAAATTTTCCTAGAATCTCACCCTCATGATCCCACCAACTATTTTAGGATCACCAAGCTGAAACAAAGACAATGAGAGGACTTAAAAGCTAGCAATGATGTATTAGTATTATCATTTGTATTATATTTTGATATATGTACTCTTATGACACTTCTCTTATATCATTATAGACTTATGATGTAAAGAGATATTGATATTCTATGTTTTATGATAAGGTTGTATGTAAAAGCATGATAATGTGAATATATGGCAATTTATGGTGATATATGGGCATTAATGTAGCAAATGACATGCAATGTGCCTTTTGTGTGTGTGTACATACTTAGGTGTTAAGGAGTCAAATTTTGATCCAAACCTTTTGGCATGCAATGGAATGATGGGAAATGTTCTTTAGGATGAATAAAATTTGCTCAAAGTGGAAGAAATCCAATTGGACACCAATTGGTGTAACAACCAGAAAAAGAAAAGAAAAGAGAAAAGAAAAGGGAAAGAAAAGAAAAGCTGAAAATTTCGAAGGTTGAAAATTTTCTAAGTTTGCTAGCTATAACCTAACTATAGCGAATGTACTTGTTCGCTATAGCCTAACTATAGCGAGAGTGCCTTCTCACTATAGCGAAAATGCTTTTAGCTATAGCGAGTGCGGGCATCCCATACAAAAACCAGGGAGTTACTCGCCGTAGCATACGCTATAGCGAAAGCGAAGGTCTGGAACTAACACGAGCTCGCCGTAGCGAAAGTTATGGCTCGTTATAGCAAGGGTTAGTCCGAAAAAGTGTGAAAAGCGAGATTTCGACCTTTTTAAACTTCCAAACTCTTCCTTTCTTTGTAAACCGACCTAAGTTTTGACTAAGAGAGAGAAAAGGGCTGTGGAGAGAGAGAGACCTAGAGAAGGAAGGAGAATAAGCAAAGAGGTAAGCAATCTTGAGATTTCCCTAGCTTTTCTCCCTAGCATGTTATTCTTCTCTCTTTGCCCTCTCTTTCTATGGTTTAGTAGTTGATTTGGGTTTAGTTCAGAAGAGAGAAGGTGGAAAACCACTCTTGAGGAAGGGTAGAGCTCATGTAGTTTCATTTGTTCTCCTTTGCTTTCCTTTTTGAGAGCTTGAGAGAGGAAGGAGAGTGAGTGAAATTCTAGAGAGAGAATCCCTAGTTTCTTACATGAGTAGTAGGGGTTTGCTTCGATGAAAAGCCCCTTTAGCTTTGTGAGTACTTATTTGAGTTATGAGAGAATAATCCTAAGCTCTTTGTTGTGCTTAGGCTCAAAGGAAGCAACTCCATCTAGTTGTGAGTGTGAAATCAAGAAGGGAGAAGAGAAATTGAAAGAGAAGGCTTGTGTTAGCCGATAAGGTAGCTCTCTACTCTTTCTTGTTGCATTCTTGGATATGTAATAGTCATTGTATGCTTGTGTATATGCTTGTATGATGAGATATGCCATTGATGTTGCCTTGATGCATTGGTACCTATATGCTTATGATATGAATTGTGGAAATTGCTCGGGTGAGGTGGTGCCGAAAGTCCCTTGAGATAGGTGAGGTGGAGCCAAAAGTCCCTAAACCAAGGGTGAGGCCAATCCAAAAGTCCCAAAGCTCGGGTGAGGCTAGACCGAAAGTCCTTAGAGCCTAATCTTGGCATTGATATGTTATTCATAGCATGAAACACATATATTGTGTCATTGTGACTTGTTTGCATGCTTTGACTGGTTTATATATCTTGATTGCTTCTTGAATGAGTATGAGCTATTGAGATTCCCTAAATCTCACCCCCTTCCCTCTCCCATCCTAACATCTTAGGTGGAGCTCAAGGAGAAGCAAGTGCACACCAAGGAGTCTAGTTGAGAATGCTTAGGGAAATGTGTAGTTCTTTTGTTGTAAAGAGGTGCCAGAATGAATATGCACCCATTATTTTTGAGATGTAAATATGTGAGCACATGTAAATATATGTATAAGTGACGTATGTACGGGTAAAGAGCCAAAGTAATGGAAATGTGATATTTGGCCCTTTAGTGGCTTATATGAAATGGTGCAATTTGTCTCGTAGCATTATGAGTTTGGGTTGTGTATTGACTTGGATCACTTGATTAATTCATATATGCTATGTTTAAACTTTCAAACTTGCCCAAAAGATGCTAGAGCATGCGGGAGGCCATTTGGACCCACTTTGAACCATGTTAGGTGCCAAAATCGCTAATTTTGTGAGCTCTGTCAAAGTATAACTAGATGAGCTCTTCTTGATATGAAATTTGGCATGCCTCTAGAGTCTATTGAGAGCTTCTTGAGAAGCTAAAGTATGTAATATTTGGAGGTTTAGAGAATATTTGGCGAATTGTTAAAATTTGGAAATTTGAATGCTTTGGTCATGGTACTGTGCATCAAGTCCGAAAATGAATCTATGTCATTCATGGACCAAATGGTGTCCAATTGTCATGAAATTTTATGAGCATAAACTAGATCCACAGTGACCTATATCAACTGGAAGCACCTCAATTGGAGGTCTATAGAGAGAGAAATGACTTTCTGAAGTTCTGTATCAGCATCAGGGAAGCTTTCCGACCTTCGTTACTGTTCCATCGGTTTTTGAGGTCCAGGAGCTCCTGAACTGATCTAGACTTATTTTTTTCCTCTAGTTAACATCTGTAGCTTTCCAAATTGGTATAGTTTGCCCAGATTGGAGTTTTTTGGAATTAATGACGAATTTTCAAAGTTCATGACAATAAGTTGCACCAGTATCAGGGACAGCCAGACATCTGTCTCTTTTTCGATGATAAGGGTGGTCCAAACTTTGAGATTGTGGTTGGAAGTTATTTTTAATGTGAAGTTAACATCCAAATATTTCCAAAGAGCTATGATTCGCTTCATTCCCATTTTTCTAGAATTAGTTATGATTTTCCAAACTTAGAGCCAAAAATTTGACTTTTGGGCTCATTTGAGAAATGAAATTTTCTTGGTTTTTGGCTTCATACCCATGGTTTATGAGTTGTTTGAGACTATGTACTAGTTGTATAAATGGTGTTTGAGTAGAGAATGTGAATGATGGATTCATAGGACCCACAGGGCAAAATATGACCAGTTTAACCATGATTTAAAGAAATAAAATACCACGGTTGTAGTCATTTGCTTTGAAAATCATATGGAATCAAGCCTAGAGAGAGATGAATTGGAGTTAAGATATTATGGTGTTACAATTGGTCCATTTTGATCTTAAAGGTTGGTCTTAAAGGAGACCTAAAAAATTCCTATGTAAAAAATGGTCCAAATGACTTAATTTGGATCTAAGATTTGGCATGAAATTAGATCCTTAATAGATCTTTCTAACATATTAAGAACTAGAATTTTTAGCATTGTACAAAATATTTTATAAATTTTTAAAATTTTATAGAATTTTCATTTCAGCCCTTAGTACTGTTTATTTGGTTAGTTATGATATTTTTGGTATTTGAGGGGTAAATGAACTTTGATGTTCATAAAATTTTATAGGTATATAGTTAGTATTATAAGCTTTCGATAGCCACCAAGTATGTGTAAATTAGAGTTGTGTAGCTAAAGTTATGTATTTTTAAAGTTATGGTCTAATTATATGGTGTTTTCCTTGCACAACTTTTTGATCTTCAAGACATTAAGGGTGACAATTGATCTCAATTGCATTTGAATTTTTATAGTATGTAGTTCACATTCTAAGCTTTCTGTAGACACCTCATTTTGTGTGAATTGGAGTTACATAGACCAAATTATGAATTTTCAAAATTTTATATAGAATATGAAACCTAGAGCTATTTCGGGCTAGAGTGACTCCATGGGTTTCCATTGTATGTTTTATGATGAAATGAACCAAGACAAATTTGTTTATGATAAATATGAATAAAAGAAAAGAAAGAACTAAAATTGGACCCTTATTGCTCATTTTGATATGTAAACGAGCCAGTTTTGCTAATTAAGGTATATGTTTGGTTATGAACGTTATGGTTGATGTTTAAAAAGTAATGGATATGATTAAAATGAAGTTAGGTATGACAAAAAGCATCCAAGTGCAGGAGTCCCATGCAAGGTCTATATCTAAGGGTGGTCATCCACTTGCTTCCCTTTTTCTTTAGCCAAAGAATCTTCATTTGAAATTGTTAACCCATAAAATGATATGAGATATGAATATCAATAACCAAAAGGAAATTTCATATATATGTGCAAATTAATCAACATAAATACATTTTATACTAATAAGTACTAGAATCATCAATATAAATGAACCAGTTTGACTACCAATGACTACTATCCCATACTAGGAATCACATACAACATGTTAATGGTCAAAACTAGAGGAAAAGGCTTGTCCATGGCACCAACTCCCTATTGAACACACTCACTGCTTGGTACATTCCATTGAGTTTGATCACAACTCAGTGTATGATCACAACATAATACTTGAGTAACAGCATGATCACATCTCCACCAAGGATATAATCACGGTCTAACACAATCAAGTAGCCAACTAATCATTTAGCATAAAAAACATATATATGCAGTAAATATAAGATTAAAATGAATATATACATAGAATTAAAATAAACCCCTGATTACCTCACTTAGTTATGCCAATTTCCTTAAAAGTTAAGAACAAGTGCTAACACTCTAAAAGTCTTAAATTAACTGAAATCAAATTCTATTTATCATCCAAAAATTAGTTCTTAATTTATTCCAAGCATTAAAACTACCTAGGAATCACTCAACTAAGCCTCCAATGAATTCCAATTTTGGACTTGAGCCTTCCAACACTAGAAACTACAATGCCCCACTCTAATTTCTTTGTATTTTTGCATAATAATAGAACCTAATATGAAATTGGGTCATTAGGGCCAATTTCTAGCATAAAATACATCAAAATGGAGGGAAAATACTTATCCAATGGTCCCTCTAGCTTTAACCTCCGAAAATCATACAAGAAGCAACCAAACACCCATTTTTCAGATTTGAAAATGAGATGAAATCCACCAAACACAAAACTAATTAGACCAAAATGAAGAGGAAGATGAGAGAATCTACTTTATATAATTCACCTTAACTAAATCTTTCTATATGTGTGCAAATTGGTGCCAAAATGCTGAAGAACCCTAGCCTCCCTTTCAAAGTTTGAATTTCTCTCCTTCCTTTGGCTAACAAGTGTCTGGTATGCAAAATAGGGTTAAAGAGCTATACTAGAATTAGGGTTTTGTATAGTAATGGGCTGACCTAAGAGCCCTTAGTCAAAGGGGGCCCATTTCCTAAGTGTTAGGCCATAGATACATAGGTTCAAGTGGATCCAAATAGGTTAGGCCTCTATAAAAATGAAGTTAGGCCTCTATAAATAGTTCTTGGCATAAATAAATTAATCATTGGGACCAAACATTAAATGTTCACCTTTACTTAATTGATTTTCTTAATCAAGCTCAAATTTACTATTAAATTTATTTTCAATCAATAGTGGCCAATAATGATTATTTGTCACAAAATATCTAAGATGATAGTTTTCTATAATTTATTTCAAAATTCCCATAATAATTCCCTATTATACCTAAATTAGATACTTAATTCTCCATTATTTTCCTTAATAAATTTTCATATGTTACATTCTCCCATTCTTTTAGAAATTTTATCCTCAAAATTAGACATAATTTACTCAAAGAGCCCTATATAGTCTTTCCTCATTGCTTCCTCAATTTCTCAAGTTGCTTCATTAAGAGTTAGTCCCTTCCATATCACTTTTACCTTGAAGATGTTCTTATTACATAGTTGTTTAACTTTCAAGTCCACTATCCTTTCTAGCTCAACCACATAAGTTATCTTGCAGATGCATATTCTCATGCTTAATGACATGTGAAGGGTTTGGGTGATACTTTTTCAACTGGGATACATGGAACACATCATGCAATTGGGCTAAATTTGGAGGTAAAGTCACTTTATAGGCCATAGGTCCTGTCTGGTTAAGGATTTAAAAGGGATTAAGATAACAAAGACTGAGCTTTCTTGATTTAATAGAATGCCCAATGTTTGTACTAGAATAATCTTAAGGAACATATGGTCTCTTGTCCTAAATTTTAAATGTCTCCTCTTTTTATCTACATAAATTTCTTCCTACTCTGAATAGCTAGCAATTTTTTCCTGTAACTATTATTGTATGCAAACTTAGCTAAAGGCAAGTACATATCCTAATTTCTCTTTAACTCTAGCACACTAGCCCTAAGCATGTCCTTAAGAGTCTGAATAGTTCTCTCAATCTGTTTATCTGACTGAGGGTGATAAATAATGCTAAAGTTAAGACTTGTGTCTCAGGCTTCCTATAAGGACCGCTAAAATTTTAATGTGAGCCTAAGGTTCCTATTTGACACAATGCTATTAGAGACACCATGCAATCTCACAATCTCATAAACACAGAGTTGTGCTAGTCTATCTAAAGGATAAGTGGCTTTAATAGGTAGAAAGTGGACAAATTTTGTCAATCTATCCACAATTACCTAGATAGCATCATAACTCGAGGATATTCTAAGCAAACCTATCATAAAATCAATAGATATACTTCCTCGTTTCTATTTCTGAATCTCTAAAGGGTGTAATAGGCTTGCAGGTTTTTTGTACTCAATCTTAACCTTCTAACAAACTAGGCACTTAGCAATAAATTTTGCTATATCCAATTTCATTCCTAACTACTAAAAACTTTTCTTAAGGTCTTTATACATCTTAGTGGTGCTTGGATGGATGGTATACCTACTTTTATAAGCCTTAAATAACATTAAATTTATTATCTCCTCATCTCTAGGTATGCACACTCTACCCTAATATCTTACCAAACCATCATATGATGGGTCAAAGTCCTTGACTTCTTCACTCCCTAAATGTTCATCTAACTCTTGGACCTCCTTGGTTATCTTCCTAAAATCACTCTCTATCCTCAACTCACCCAAAAGAAGACTACTGGGGTGTATAGTCATGAATAAATTCAAATCTCTTAATTCTTCAATTAACCTCAATTCCTTAAGCATCATCATTAACACATGAATAGATTTTATACTCAATATATCAGCAACCACATTCACCTTTCCTGGATGATACTTTAAGGAGAAATCATAATTCTTAAGAAATTCCATCCACCTCCTTTGCCTCATATTAAGCTTTTTTTTGTTAGATAAGTACTTCAAGATCTTATGGTCACTATATACCTTAAATTGTGCCCCATAGATATAAGGGAAAAAACCACAGCGACTAACTCTAGATCATGAATGGGATAATTATTCTTATAAAGTCTAAATTGCCTAGAAGCATAGGCTATCACCATACCTTTTTGTATCAAAATATAATCTAATCCCTTCTTAGATGCATCACTATAGACCATATAAAGGTCTCTTTAGGACCTGGTATTACTAGTGTAGGTGCGAAGTTCAATCTATTCTTATGTTCTTGAAATACATCCTTATACTTGGCATTCCATATAAAAGGTTAATCTTTCTTAGTCAACTTAGTCAATGGCATTGCTAATTGTGAAAATTCCTTACTGAATCTTCTATCGTAGCTAATTAGACCCAAGAAAGTTTAGATTTCAGTTACTGTCTTGGGCCTCTCTTAATTCAGTACCACTTCCACCATACTAAGATTTATCACTACCCTTTGTTCCTATATCACATGACCTAGGAACTTTACCACTTGCAACCAAAATTCACACTTGCCAAGTTTGGCATATAACTTATGCTCCCTTAGGGTCTAAAGAACTATCTTAAGATGCTCCTTATATTCCTCACTTCTCTTTGAATAGACAAGAATGCCATCACTAAATACTACCACAAATCGGTTAAGATATAGCTTAATAATCCTATTCATATAGTCTATAAAAATGGCAGAGGCATTGGTTAGTGCAAATGACATGACTATGAACTCATAATGGTCGTACCAAATCTTAAAAGCGATTTTAGGTTTGTCCTCCACTTTCACCTTAAGCTGGTGGTATCTAACCTAAGATCAATCTTTGAAAGGGCTGATGCTCTCACTAATTGGTCAAGTAAATTATTATTTCTAGCAAAGGATATTTATTTTTAAAAGTCACTTGGTTCAACTACCTATAATCAATACAAAGTCTATGACTAACATCTTTTTTCTTAACAAACAAAGCTGATGCTCCTCATGGAGACACACTTGATGTAATACCATAATTTCTTAACTTATTTCATGCTATCTTTATACCTCATATCAATCAATTCATATGAGAGGCCAGAAAAGGGCATTAAAATATTGATTATTTTTGTGTTGCATCGCGTATGAAATTTCATTCAGTGTCACGTGAGCCATGTGAGCTTATACAACATATTCCTATATTTAATTACATGGATACAACTTATTTGGATTATCAAAAGTGGCCTACATCTCAAGAAGCTCGAAATGAAGCATAAAATATGGACATTTATTTTCAGCCAGCTTTGGCTCATTTTTGTCATAAACTTTGGAAACTCATAACTAATTTTAGAAAAATAAAAATCATGCATTTTTGGTTATTATGGAAAGCTACGAATGTCTACTTCATAGTAAAAATATGTCCATATAATAAAATCTATCATAGAGGATGTTTGACATCCAAAAATGTCCAAAGGTCAAGCTATCTACTGGTGCTGTCACATATTTCTGTAGCAAATTTTGAAAATGTCCAATTAATTTAAAAAAAATTTAATCCATGAAAATGATACCAATATGGAAAGTTGTAGATGTTAGCTAGAAGGAAAAAAATAACTCCAGACTAGCTCATGCAAGCCCAGATCTCAAAAATTAATCAAACAGTAACTGAGGTCGGGTGAAGTTCTTGATACTAGATAGAATCTTTAAAAATTCATATCTCCCTCTCTAGACCTCTAAATAAGGTGCTTCTAGTTGGCACAAGTCTCTAGGAATGTCTAATTTCCCTGTATAAAATTTTGTGGCAATTGGATATCATTTGCCCTATGAGTGATAGAATTTAATTTCAAACTAGTGCTATAGTACCAATAAACAAAACCAGAAAAATTTTCAACTTCAACAATTCACCAAATATTCCACAGACTCCTAAAAATTACCAAATTTAGCTTCCCAAAAATCTCTCAATAAGCTCTAGATGCATGCCAAATTTAGAAGAGCTCATTTAGATAAAAAGTAAGATAGCCTTATGAAATAGTCATCTTTGCTCCCTACCAAGAGTCACTTTAGTCCAAATGGCCTTGTCTTGAGTTTGGCACCTCTTGAGCAAGTTTAAAAGCATAACTATGACTTGTGGGAGCTGCCCAAATGGTCCCAAACCCTATGCATCTAAATTTGGTCATTCCACATCCAAGAATGCATAGTTGCATCAAGCCATCCAAGAGCCAATTTGCATAATTCCATTTGTTCATGGTCTTACATCATAAAAATAATATGTACAAGCTCACTTTGACATTCAAATATAGATAAGGTTACATAATATACAAAATGCAATCTCTCAAGGTCTTTGGCTTGCACTCCTTGTTTCTTTCAAGATAATGGAGGAAAAGGGAGTGAGATTCTTAGAATCTCAATAGCTCACACATCCATTGATGCAATAGCACTAAGAGACCTTACTAAGCATGGAAGCGGACCTGATGAAGGTGGTGTTAAGTTTCAAGCCCAAGGACATGATTTGGAAATTAAAACCCAAGAGTTCAAATCAAATGTACCTAAAGATCCATTGCAAGGCATAGGAGGCCCAATAACAAGAGCTAGGGCCAAAGCAATGAAAGAAGCCTTCAATTGTTTGATTCATAAGCTTCAGAACTTAGAGCCCATTTATTTGAGTCAAGAGAGGGCCCAAGAAGATGTAAAAGGTGTGATCATGCTAACCATTCTACAAAAGGAGTGCCAAGGCCCAATTAGAGTCCAATATCAAGAAATTAAAAATCATGTGTCAACCATGTGATTTTTTAATGAAGCATGAGCATTCTATGTGGACTATTTAAAAAAGCTAATTAGTTTTGACTATGAGTCTTTTTGAATTTCATTTTTTATTATTATATTATTTTTTGGACTTGGTCAAGGAGCTTATCTAGGAGATTAAGTTAAAATTAATATCTTAATCTTATTCCTTGATTTTAGGCATTATTTAAAATATTTCTAATTAGATTTTAGAGTTTTAGTTTTATTAGGATTTTAAGTCTTTTAGAAATTTTGCCTATAAAAGGCGCCCTATTGTACTCTATTTTGAAAGATCATGAATGAATAAATTTGAGTATTATTCAATACTTTGTGAGGCTTTTGCTTCTTTGTGTTCTCTGAGAGTACACGTGACTTATCAAAGGATTGGTCTTCCTTTGTGGCGTCTTGAGGCTAGGGTTCTAAGAGACAAGTTCTCTTAGGGTCTTTCCTTTGACCAACAATCTTGTTTCTAGCCGGTCCCGGGTATAGTTTCGAATTGTTAAAGGTTCTCTAGGGCATGTTCCTAATGGGTCTTGCATCACCCATTCAAACATACATTCAAAACATACATACATCAAAATCTTAAGTGTGCAAACATGAAGTGTATAATACCATATTTCCATGCCACATTTCCACATCAAACAATTTTCATGCTCTAGGGACTTTTGGATTTGCCTCATTCTTGGCCTTAGGACTTTTGACCTAGTGTTACCCATTCAAGGGACTTTTGGTCTAGCCTCACCCATGTCTTGAGACTTTTGGCACATCCTCACCCACTTTAAGGGACTTTTGGCATCACCTCACTCTTAAGAGCCATTCTCACAATCAATGGCATTCAAGACAACACATTGGTACCAATGCAACCTCAAGACATCAAGTGGCATGTTCTCAAATCACAAGAGCATACACAAGCACACAAAAACATACATATGCACACAAGAATGCAAGAGAATGAGGTGGAGAGCTACCTTTCAATTAATGCAAGCTTTACTTTGCTAATTCTTTCCCCTCATTGATTTCATAAAAGCACTTAGGTAGTTGATTGTTCTCTTGGCCTAGACATCACAAGGAGTACACAATCACATAATTAAAGCAAGCCAAGACATTAAACTAAAACTTAAACACATACTTGGTTTCATACTTGGCATTATAGTTCCATAATTGGCCTAATGAAGCATGTAATACCCCAAAATTAATTAAGGTGTTAATCATAGTTTTAGATTAATATGGAATAATCGAGTAAGTTAAGTAAATGAAAATTTTGGAAAGACAAATTATTAATATGGGTTTGAGATTTAATTGGAAGAGAAATTTCATCTAGGCCCAAATTAATATAGGAGATCATGATAAGAGGCTAATGGGGGCCCAATAAGCTAGGTGCAGGCCCAATATGATTCGATATGATAGAGGCCCAAGATTCACCTTGTATAGGCTCTTATAATTGGCCCAATAACCCTTGTACAGACCCATAACCTTTGAGCTCTTAAAACTTGTTCTAGCCTAATGGAATTTCAGCAGCCTAATGCATAAGAGTTGGCCCAATAAAGCTAAAATCTGAAGCCCAAATGGAGTTGGACCTTGGAGTAACCCATGACTCATATTTGACCCAACTAAAACCCTAATGCTTCAGCCTATTCCCCATTTGCTGAAACACAAACACCCATCTCAAAATTCGGAGGTCCAAAGGAGGCTCTAGGGTTCTTAGCATATTTTCATATTTTTCCATTTCTAGAGCAAGATTTAGCCAAGGTAATAGTTATATAACTTAATCCTCTCATCTTTTTCTTCATTTTGGTCTAATTAGTTTTCATTTGGAGTATTTTCACCATACCCAAAATCTGAAATGTGGTTGTTTGGGATTTTCTTGGTAAAATTCATAAGTTGAGACTAAGGCTGACATTAGGTGAATATAAATCCTTCATTTTGATGCTTTCTTTACTAGTTTAAGACCCCCATAACTGATTTATCATATGGGTATTAATTTTGTATGAATTTGCTTAGGATTTTAGGTGAAATATTGAGGTTTCTGGTAAATGACACTTCAATCCGAATTTGGGATTTGTGGTGGCTGGGTAAGTATTCCCTAGGTAGTCATTAGCATTTTAAATTCTTTGGACACTTGTTGCAATTGTTAATGATGAATTAAAGTGGTAATTTTCTGATGTTATAGTTTTAGGGAGATTTTTGTACCATTAGTGGCTGTTGCAATTGTCTACAAGTGAGGTAACTGGATTTATATTAATTCCATGCATATATCTGTTTTAATTTCATATTTTGTTGTACATGAATGATTTGAAATGTTGAATGAATTGGTTGGCTATTATTATATTATGATTAGACCTTGTGAGTCTATGGTGGAGTTGTGGTGCGACTGCCACCCGTGCATATGGTTTGATCGAGCACCGGGTTATGATCAAACCCCAGATGTACTGAGCCCTGGTTGTGCTTAATGGGGAGTAGGTGCCGTGGACTGGGCTCTCCCAGTGTTAATGGCCTTTAACATATGAAAATATGATTGCTAGTATTTGATAGTGATCATGATAGCCTAATTGTTTCATTTACTGATATGACTGGTGTTCTTCTAATGCTTATGTGAAATTATGCATGTATGCTAATTCACATCTCACCCTATTTTATGGGATTAATATTTTAGGTGAAAGTTCTTCGGGTAAAGATAAGGGGAAGCAAGTGGATGAAAATCCAAGAGCTTCATCATGTGGGGAGAAGGCTGCACATAGGCTGACTTATTTAGTATAGATGCTAAATTTTGTATTCCTTATTGTATAGCATCATCATGTATTCATGTTGCCAAGTGTAGGCTCTTATATTTTGATTACCTTGGATGTATTTATTGAGGAGTTAAACCTCATTTTAGCTTGATATCGGATGTATGAACTCATAACACTTGACGTATGTATTTTGCTGAATTTATGGTATGGTATACTGTTAGAAATATAATTATGTGATGTATTAGATGTAATATGAACCATTGATGTATGAAACCTCTGATGGAATGTATATCAAATTTTAATTTTCAATAGTGTATGAGTTCTTGTTGCTATTACGCTATGGACTTGCTGGTATATGATAGTTGGAGGAGTGAAAACTTACATTTAAATTTTGAATTGGTAATGGTAGAATAGCTGGGTGTATAGGGCAGATAAATACCATTAGAGACATATAAAATAAGTGGGAGTAGTCCTAAAATGAGAATTGGAGTCTAGGGGACAAAATTTGGGAGATGTAGTTATAGGAGGGAGTCACGCCACGGCTAAGAAGGCTTCGCCGCGGCCAGATGAGTGACAGAAGCGAGGGGTGTCGCGGCATGAGTAATCTCACCACAGCGTAAGGGAATAAAATTTTCCTAGAGAGTAACAGTGGTAAGGAACGCCGCAACTTGAGTAATCTCGCCATGTCGTAGAGTGAAAAAAATTGCCCAGGAGGGTAACAGAATGAAACCTTGTTGCGGCACATAGCATACCGCCGCGGCGCTAGTCGATGGAACAAACTGAAGGGTGTCCAGTAGCAAATCTCGCCGCAGCATGAGTGTATTGCGCCAAGGCAAGAGTTAGGGGACTTGGAACAGTAGCTCCAGGAGGCATTTCTGCTGCGGTACCACGTAGGCTGGCCGCAGTGAAATTTGAGAAATTTGTCTAGTAATTCCAGAGAGCAACTTAGTCACGGCAGGAATGGTATGGGCCACGGTAAACCCCCAAACTCCTTCCTTTAGCCTAGAAACCTTAGTTTCTTCAATGGTGATGCTAGGAAATGATATAAGAATACTTGTGGGAGGTTTTTGTGTGTTGAAATTGATGAATGGATGAATCGTAAACCCCTCATGATAGTATGATTTATCTTATGCATTGTTGTTTTGTGTGTGGTTATTTAGTGATGACCCTAACATCAAGGTTCAAATTTCCCTATATTTTCATAACGTAATAAATTGTAACAACTTCAAACCTTGATCATTAATTATTAATTGCATATTTAACTATAATTACCATGTTTAAAAGGTAGGGTTGTCACAAAGCAACTCTTGCATTTCAAGTTCTAGGCTCCATTCTCTTGTTATTTTTAGACTTTTTGGACTCATTTAAGGTCCTTGGAGCCATCACACATTCAATTGCAAGTTGCTTCACAAAGTACCATTATGGACACCATTGTCCCATCTCCCAATCTATGGCTCCTAAATTTTTTCTAATAGTTTCTCCCATCTTCTAACATCATATAAAGTCCCAAACTAAAGCTAGAACAAATTAAGACATCCCCTAGCCTAATGAACCTAGCTTGGCTGAAATATGCACCATAATGGAGGTTCATGGACTTTGTGATTTTTCCTTGATGGGAGAGCCACTTGGGGGTGTTTACAGAGGTCTTAGGAGCTCAAGAAAATATTCAAATAGCCAAGGAAACATTCACACAAAATCAAATTTTGAAAAACCTTAAAAAGCACTACACTTTTCTAACTTGTTTTCTATTGGTTTTTCTTGGAATTTCTTGCCATATTCCATCTTCCCAAGGCCTAAAACCCTTGTTCCTTGATTGTATTTAGACAGAACATCCTCCCCTCCTTTGGTTCTGATCTAGGCTGAAAATCTCCCAAGAAAGAAGCAACAAGGAGAAGCAACAACGACAACTAGTTACTTTGGTTTCAAGTTTGCTTCTAAAGCCTTTCTTCCTTGGTTCTCTTCTCCTTGAAAAATTCAAACTACTCCTCTAAGTTTTGGACCAAAAATAGAACTAAACATCTTAAGAAAACCATAGAAAGAAAGCAAAGAAGGAGGGGAGCAAGGTTGGAGAAAGAAAGAGCATGAAATTCCATCGATTTACCTACCTATTCTTTGATTTTTCTCCTCCTTTTCTTCCCCTTCTTGTGAGCCTAGAAGAGAGCTTTCATTTCTGAAATTTGGGTAGAAAATTTCGTGCTTAAGAAGATGGAGGAAGAAAGGAGAAGTGTGTGGGAGTTTCTAGAAACATACAATTTCAAACATTCCCATTTCGTCTTTTGGTAATAGCAATTTCGCTTTGGCTTCATTTTAGCTCCTTTTTTAGAACTGTCTTTTCTATTATAAAATTTAGGTTCCCAATTTAATAAAATACCTTTGGAATCACTCAATTTAGAGATAAAACCTTACCGAACGAACTAGTGAAAGTTTGGGTCAACCGACGTTGAAAAAATATAAGCCGGAGGGGCTTTACTAGTCCCGAGGCCTCCCATAGTTTTTAGAACCTTTGAGAACCTTGGGCAACTCAAAAATTTCATTGAAAAATTCCTCCTATGTGGTTTTCCAACAGTTGCATTTATTTTGTGAAAATGTCATTACGTTTTGTCAGTTTCTATCGTAAATTGTTTCTCAGTCCTAACTCCATTGTTCTTTCCATTTGAACTTAAAATTATCATTTTTAGGAGTCTAGGACTCTACTCAAATTTTTTGGGACATTATCTAGGTCATTTTGAAGGACTTGCATTTATACAGCTCATTTCGTCATTTTACAGAAATTACGTTCATTACACTCGACCTAATGAATCCTTTTCAAACAACTATTTTATTTTATTCTTTAACTCAACAAGTTCAACAGGCATCATTCTATATGGGGCCTTAGAAATTGGACCTGTATCGGGAACTAAGTTAATGGAAAATTGTAGTTCTCTCTTGAGGGGTAGTCCACTAATCTCTTTAGAGAAAACCTCTAGAAACTCCCTAATCACAGGTACATTCTCCAACCTATCCTTAACCTCAATATGCAAAGAAAAGAACACAAGAAACCCTTGGCATCCATGCCTAAGGTACCTTTTAGTTTGGGCAGCAGACACCAGCAAGCTTAGTCAAAGGATAAGATTTAGGAATAACAATAGGTATGGAAACAGTTTTACAATTATAATCAAGTATCATATTATTGGCTAACAACCAATCTAGACCAATGATCACATCAAAATCATGCAAAAGGATGTAAATCAAGTCAAGGGTGGTACAACAACTATCCAATTGTACAATACAATTTAGACACATATAAGATGTAATCACAGAATATACAATAGGGGTAGACATAGATAATTCAAATGGTAACAAGCTAATTTTAAAACTTAAATGCTCAACACAATAATATAAGATGAATGAATGGGTTGCACCCGGGTCAATAATGCATCTACAATATGGTTAGACACAAGAAGAGTACCTCAAATCAGATTAGAGGATCTACTAACCTCTTACTGTGTAAGTGCAAACACCTATACTTGTACAGGTGGTTTGACAAATGAAGCTAACTTTTCTGACACTGTGCAAGTTTGTGCATAGTATCCTAGTTTCCCACAATTATAGCACATAGGGCATGGCATACTCCTATGGTTCTTTTCACACTTGTTACATGCTAATGGGCTACTCATTAAACTCTCTGGGGTTCCTATATTTTTCCTTTAGGAAAAATTTCTAGGTAGTGGACTCTTACCCTAGGAGCCACTGGCACTACTTGTTTCCTTCTTGCCACTACTTCTGAAGGGTTCCACACTTCGGTCCTGCTTGCCCTTTATTGTTTTCTTTCTTTTGGTTTCAATCTCCATCAAGGCCCTCTCAAATACTCTATACCTTTCTACCAGCTCATCAAAATAATGAATATGAAGGGGTGCAATTTTATCCTTTAATTCAGGTTTTAGATCCCTCTTAAACTTGTCACCCTTCTAAGGCTCATCATCAAATCATTTCAAATATGAGAAATGGGACAGCTGAATGAACTTCGCAATATATTGATCCATAGTCATCTCACCATACATAAGAAGCTTAAATTTAGCCCTTTTATTAGCCCTAACTGAGGGTGAAAAATATTTGTTCTCAAAGGCTATTGGAAAACTCTCATAAGTTAAGGCTATCCCTCTTGATAGTAACAACTTGGATACATTACACCACCAATGCTCCACCTCACCTTCCAACCTTTTATTAGCCCTAATTGAGATTACATTTTGTAACTTCCTTAGGCTAAAATTTTTGACTTGTGCCTTAGTGAAACACACTGCGCCATGGCGCACCTCGATTCTGTGACACCCTGGATGAGTTTTGGCCACGACTTAAGTAGTTTTGGTTGTAACTCAATCCTCTACTATCATTGCAAACTAAGATACATGAATCACTTTAAATTAAGATACATAAACTAACTCACTTGTAACTCTTCAAATCCCATCTTAAGACCTTTTTGGAGCTAAAAGGCTAAGCCTTTAAGACTTATACACTTCGTAGCTTCCAAGTTTTTGGTCTTAAGTAATCCATAGACTATAAAACTAACCACACTAACACAATCTCATATTATATCAATACACACACGATTATGACAGCAAAATATGGCCTATAAGCTCAAATTGGCAACCCAAAACACTTAATACACCACCAAATGAACCACTTGGAGTAAGTTTCGATAGACAAATTAAACATGTTCGTATCCTCAAAGCTCTCAAGAAACCTCAGATGCAAATTATGGCTATGGAACATTTCCAAAAATCACAGATCATATATGATACCAAAATATATATAGCAAAACTAAGACTAGCCATGAAAGCAAAGTAATAATAATATTCATTAGGTTGATGAGGCAAATTTCAAACATGCATATTAGTTCATAGGTACTTAGTTATATGTAAATACATTAGAATCCATATAAGTCAAAACCTAGTCTTCTAAGGGTTAAATCCTTGATTACAAAACATCAAAATACCTATATTTGGCAAAAATAAATAGATCATGATGCTATACAAGTTAGATTACAAAAGGAATAGCATCTACGTAAGAACCAAATGCATCCAAGTGCAAGAGTCCCACACAAGGTCTAAACCTAAGGGTAATCATTCATTTGCTTCTCCTTTTCTTTAGCCAAAAAACCTTCACTTAAAATTGTTAGCATATAAAATGGCGTGAGTGATGATTGCTAATTTTCATATATTTTTTCCCCTCTAATTAGGCATTTTGATTATAAATTTTGGCTTAAGGGATTTTAATTGGAGGATAATTGAATTTATTAGCCATTTTTATATTCTAGAAATCAATTTGCAAAATTTTGCAATTTTGGTGCACAATTCCATTTAAATGAATTTTTGTGAATCCTCCTACTTCATATTTTCCTTTGTTTTGTGCAGAACTTGGGCAGAAGTTACATACATGCAAGCCACGGTTTTACAGAGCATGAGAGAGCTGCATTCATTTACTTCTAGCTGGGAAAGATAAGGAAGAAGCTATGGTTATATAGAGCAAAACATACACACAAGTGGACAGAACCATGAGGCAACATCCAGTCCAGCCCTCTGCTCACTTTCACAGGTCAAGCACAAGTAGCATGCATCCACACACAAAGGAAGCTTACATGGATTAAGAAGCCACAAGTTCAGAGGTTGGATGAAGCACAAGGCACAACACTTAAGTTGCCACGGCTCACGTGGCTGGAACAGAAGCAGAAGCATGAGAAGGAATGTGCATGTGAGCAGAAGCAAACTTGAGCTTGGGTGCTTGAAGCAAGAAGAAGAAGGCTTGGGTTTTACGTGGAAAGAGAAGCAAGGGGAGCTGAGTTAAATGAAGAAGCTGGGTGAGTCCAGGGATGTGAACATGAGAAAGCTCTCTTACAACCACGGGGATGAAGTGAATCACACAAGAACTCACATTGATTCATACATACAAATGCCACGGGTCCAAGCATGCTGCATCTCACTCACTCAAACACATGAGAAGTTACGGGGTTTCAAAACAGAGCTCACACACACGGACTCAAGAAGAAGCAAGAAGCTTGCATAAACAGAAGCTTTGGGTTGAGAGTAGAGAGGGCAGAAACAGAGGGAGAAAAGAGCACAAGAAAGCATGCAGCTACTGGTTCTGTGCTTTGAGAAGACACGAATGAATGAAGGTAGAGTAGAGCATAATATGTTAATGCAGAACACGTGAAAGAGCAAGGAGGATCCACGAAGAAAGAAAGGAGAAGTTGGCGTGGATTGCTACAGGGCAGCTTACGTGTTTTAGCAAGAGAAGAGGCAGCTGAAGGATGGGCTTGACGTGAAAGTAAATGAAGGAAGCTGCACATGCATGAAGAAACAGCGACTGAAGCAACTTACGTGGAGTTGAAACAAAGAAACGAGTTAATGAGCAAATAAGAAGCCAATAGAGCATGAAGAACACACGTGAGGAATGCACTAGCATCAGCACGGGAATTATGGGAAGATTATAAATGAAGCACGTGACTGTTAAGTGAAGAAAAGAACGGGGGCAGCACGTGAGTGGAGGGCAGGAGAGTAAGTGACGGAGAAAACACTTACAACGTGAAGGAGAAACGCGAGCTGGAGGGGAAAATGGACGCGAAAAAAAACACTACGGGAAAGGAGAGCTCCAGTACGCAAGCGAGAAGGGATTTCTTCGGTCATCTTCTCCACATGGCCCCTTTCTCCATCAAAATTCATCCATCCATCTCATCCATGACAGCTTGAATTCTCCTTGGTGGCTAGCTGAAGAGTGGACATTCCTAGAAGCAGATTTGAGCTCCTAATTACTTCTCCAAATTGGATAAATTCTTTCTTCTTTATCTTTAAACTTCAGCAACGATTCTCTTATTAATTTGACTAGGTTTAGCTTATTAATTTAGGAATTTAATTGCTGAAAATTACAGGATTGATTTGAATTATAGATTGGTTGTAATTTGACATTTAGATATTAATTGTGATCTCTACATGTTTGTGAAAAATTCAGACTTATTGGCTGTACAATTTACTCTTAATTTCCTCTTGATTATAGGCTAATTAATGTAATGGTTATTGAAATTTTTGTGCAATTGATGTGCTGAGGAATTTATTAATCTAATTGGTTAATTAGCATTTTAAGTGGATTGTGTAGTAAATTTTTATGAGCATTTAGGATTGGTTTTAGTGTGTTCTTGTTCCTAATTCAATTGATTAATTTATCAAAGTTTTTTGTGGTAGCAAAATCCTTGAATAATTGGTGAATTGAATCTTGGATGGTCATTCAAGAGTTCTTATGGAGAATACACTAATGAGCAAGAATTTAAATCCAATTTTGGTACACTAAAAAGAAAGCAAGGATAATTGAATTCTAGGGAGTCCATCTAAAGGCTAGCTATCACATTTTCTTAATTGTTTGCTTCATTTAGTCTTAAGTGTTTGATTCTTGTCATTTCAAATTTAGTTTAATTAAATTTTAGTATTTTAGAATCCTCTAAACAATTTTCATTTAGTGATACTTGGAATACTCTTTAACAAACGAGTTGAGGCAACAATTTCTTGGAAAATGACCTAAGTTGCATCATTATCTACAAATTTATTTTTTTCTACCTAGTTTTATTTGATATTGCCCGATACAATCATTAGTGAGGTATGAATCTCAGTAACTAAAGACAAATTCCATAGATATTTGCAAATTAATCAACACAAATGCATTTTATAACAATAAATACTATAATTATCAACATAATTAGCAAATGAACCAATTAGTTTACCAATAACTACTATCCCATACTCAATTACATATGCCATTTAATGGCCAGAAATAGAGGGAAAGGCCTGTTCATGGCATCAACTCCCTATTAAGCATGTTCACAGCTTAGTGCATTCCATTGAGTTTGATCACAACTCAATGTATGATCATTGCACAATGCACAAATGATAGCATAATCACAACTCCACCAAGGATACGATCATGGTCTAACACAATCAAGTAACCAACTAATCATTTAGTATAGAAAATATATATGTACAACAAATATAATATTAAAATGAACATATATAGGGAATTAAAATAAACCCCTAGTTACCTCACTTAGTTTTGCCAATTCCCTCCAGAGTTAAGAAAAAGTGCCAACACTCTATAAGTCTAAATTAACCAAAATCAAAGTCTTAGCCATCATCTAAAAATCAGTTACTCATTCATTCCAAGCATTAAAACTACGTGGCAATCACTTATCCAAACCTCCAATAAATTCCAAATTCGCACTTGAGCCCTCCAATAATAGAAACTACAATGCCCCACTTCAATTTCTTTGTATTTTCACACAATAATAGAGCCTAATATGAAAGTCAGTCATTGGGGCCAATTTCTAGTATAAAATAATTTAAAATATAGGAAAAATACTTACCTAATAGTCCTTCTAACCTCAACCTCTGAAAATCATGCAAGAAACAACTAAACACCTACTTTCATATTTTGGAGATGGGATAAAAATCCACCAAATACAAAACTAATTAAACCAAAATAAAAAGGAAGATGAGATGATTACTTTTTATATAACTTACTTTGGCTAAATCTCCTTCTATGTGTGCAAATTGTTGTTAAAATGATAAAGAACCCTGGCCTCCCTCTCAGTGCAAATTTCTCTCCTTCCCTTGGCTTAACACACGTTTGGTTTGCAAAATAAGGTAAAAGGGCTGCATTAGAATTAGGATTTTATGTAGTAATGGCCTAACTTGAGAGCCCTTGATCCAATTGGGCCTATTTCTTAAGTGTTTGGCTATAGATACATGGGTTTAAGTGTATCCAAACAGGTTGGGCCTCTATAAAAATAAGTTGGGCTTTTATAAATTGTTCTTGATATAAATAAATTAATCATGGAGCCTAAACACTAAATGTTCACCTTTACTTAATTAATTTTCTTAATCAACCCCAAATCCATTATTAAATTTATTTTCAACCAATATTGGCCAATAATTATTATGTCTCAAAATGCCCAAAATGATAATTTTTTATAATTTATTTCAAAATTCTCATAATAATTCTCTATTCTCCCCAAATCAAATACTTAATTCTCTATTATTTTCCTTAATAAATTTTCAGATGTCACAAAGTTTTTTCTCAAACTTGAGAATAAACAACTGAATTATGTATTTTCCTAAACATCTCCAAAATCAAAAAATATTCTAGCATAGATTAGAGTATGATATGACATGAGAAGAAAAATAATATATATCAAATTTAAGGATTAAATAATTTTGAAAATAAAGAGATAGATAATTGTAATACCTTTCATTGGAGAGGAATATATAACTAAATAAATGAAAGAGATACAGATCAATTTGGATGAAAAGGAATGCACATGATAAAATATATTTAGAAATATAATAATATTATTTAAAAAACTTTAATACAACATTCACTTGAAAATTGAATTTAGCTTTCAATTTTTATTAATAATTCTTATTTATATCAACATTATTGTAATTTTTTATAATAATTATTCATAAGATAATATATAATTATTTATAATTAAAAATAGATAATACAATAATACATAATAATTTATAATTAAGAATAACAAATAATTTTAAACAACTAATAACTAAAGTTTTAAAATAATTTATAATTGTTAATTAATATACTAATTAAATTTATTATCAATTTGTAATTAATAGTTTATGATATATAATAATATACATAATTGACATAATTAATATTAATAATTAAAAAATAAATATTTGAATTGCCATTAATAATTAATCTTCATTTTCTTCATCTTCATCATCTTGCATCACTTAAAGATCCACATCTTTATCTTTATTATGCACATCTATATTTGTATCTTTATCTTCTTTTTCACCTTGCACATTTATATCAAGATTTATGTCTTCAACGTACAACAATATTTGAAGATCCACCCCTTCTATTTCTCCCTCATCTTGGAAGGTATCAGATAATATATTATTATCTATTGTACTAACATGAGTTTCATCATCTTAGTAAGCAATCTCTAATATATTACTATCATCCATCACATCCCTTGCTCTAGTTTTAATGACAACCCACCAATTAACTTTATATCTTCTTCTCATTGGATATGGCACATGATAGACTTAAGCATCTTGCTTTGCAAACATGAATGGATCAAAATTTCCATATTTTCTAATTTCAATAATTCCATATTTTTTTTACATATCTTTATCCCACAATTTATAGCTAAATCAAACTAATCACAATAAAATAATACCAATTTCTTTATAGGTTCTCCTGGATATTATAATGGTACCATCTTTTTAAGGATGTCAAAATAGTCATTTTCTCCATATTCTCATGTTCTTTTCACAAAAACTCCATTATTTATCATCTTATTCCTAAAGCCCAAGATTCGGTGTGGTTCTTATATCCATTCATAAAATATCTTGGCCACATTTGGATCTCTCTAAGTGGTCCCCAAGCTAAGTCTTTCAAATATGCACTGTCAATAAATCTTGGTTGACTAAGAACTTATTTAACAACAAAATTAGATTATAATTATGCAAGAAATAATATATATATATATATATACATATACAAATAAAATAATGATGTCACCACATACATAGGAGTTAAAACATGAGACAAAGTTATGCTTAATCATGGAGTCCATTTTTTTAAAACTAATGTTTGGATTTTAGCTTGTCAACTCTTGCTCAAGGGTCCTGTAAAGTGGTTTAACATTTAAATGCAAAGACCAGAGAAAAAAAACTCTAAACATGTGCAAATAAAGTGATTTTTATCTTACTCTATATAGAGCTTGACTTCATTGCAATTCAATAGGGCATGAAGACAAGTGGCATGCATATCTCTGTCATTCAAGTAATGATTAGAGCACTTTCTAAACAAATGTCCAACTTTAGTAAAAATTGATAAGGTTGGCTCCCTTATGAAGCAACTCTTATAATTCAACTTCTTAGCCTCAAAATTCATTTGATATAAGTTAAATGACTCTATTAGAACTCATTGAAGTTATCATATGCATGATTACATAAGCGTAATGCCAAGTTACTTCTTTATGTTTAATTGAGCTCTAAAATTTCAGCTTTCAAAATAAGGCTTTTAAATTCATTCTAATAGTTTTTTTAGTGGTTATAGTTCATATCTGGATCACATATATCTTTACAATCATTGAAACAACTCCCTAGATACCTTTACCTATGCTTGGCCAAGACATGCACTAAGAAGAGCTTCCATGGAGTTTTTGTTCCACTCTTAAGAAATTTGACACATGTGAATGACGGTTGTGTTGCACAACCTACAAAAAAAAATTAGGTTGAGAAAATATATATAGTTAGTGGCACAACATAGGTCATCTCCCTTGGAAATGGAATTCAATGTTTAATTGGGTTTTCTAAGTGTTAAACAATCCTAGAACTACCTAATTAAAAGGGGGTTTGATCTAATTAAACTAACTAGAATGAAATTGAATCAAAGTTCCTAATCACTACCTAATTTCATGAACTATATGGTGAATGATAGACATGTGACTAGCTTTGGATTCGTCCCTTGGTATCCACTATCATTATCCTAATTCAATTATAATTAATTCTAGTCTAAGAGTCCTTAATTGTGTTTATAGTGATGTATCTTGAGTTACCATGCAAGAATCAAGAAATTAATAATTTAACGTTGAATTGAAATCTCAACTCCACATTAAATCATTAATTCTTGCCTTTAAGATCAATGAACAATTAAAATTTAGTGACTAATTGATCAATTAGTCTCTGAATTAACATCCTAGGATGTTTAATAACTAACTAAATTCTAAGGAATCTTTAAATCAAACAATTAAATACATAATCTCACTCATGTATTTCATCGAGCACCTTGATTGCATACATAAGAAATTAGAGAATAATGAAAATCCCGTATTAAAATCAATCAAATAATCATTCAAATTCTCTCTTAATCGATGTCTGACCAACCATCAATCATAAACTATATCAATCTCAATCATTTACAAGATCAACCAAGCAGATAAAATAATTAAAATTGATATAGAAAGAGAAGAAAATAATATGAAACTCTTAGCCTAAAATCCCTTAATTAACTCCATAGATTCAAGCTTCTCCAAGGTTTTCCTTCTAGCTAGCCACAAGATGGATTAATGCTTTATTGGAATAGAGATGGAGAGGAAAATGGGTGGAGAAAAATGGCTACGGCATATGAAGTGTGGTGTCTTGGAATGATACGATGGATGTGCGTCGATATGGATGAATTGTGGCTGCTCTCTAGATGAATGGATCATCCCCTTTTTCATGTGCCTCCCTTTTCTTTTTTTAATGATTCACATGCTTTCCTTCTTGTTGAAAATTGTGAGCTCATTTATTCATTTATTTTTTTGCTTCTCACATGCTTCTTAATTTTATTTCCTCCTACAGCCAAAGCCTTCCTTGTGTTTCCTTTGCATCATTTCCATGTGAGCTTTCTTCATCACAATAACATGCTCTGCACACGTCAGCTTCATGTTAGATTTAGTGAACTGTAGCTTCTTTTCTATCGTGTTGCCTCTCCAGTCTAGCGTTCTGCCCGAGTTCATTTCCCTTATAAAAGGCACGTGTTCTTAGTCAATCTTTCACGTGTTTTGCTACTGCTCTTCATTTGTGTAGTGTCCAATTTTCGTTAAACGATAGAAACATGTGTGTTTTCAGAGAAGTCCCCCGAAATGAATTAGTTAAAGTCCCAAAAAATTTGAGTAACATTCTAGACTCCTAAAAATGAGAATTCTAGGCTCAGACAAAAGGAAAAATGGAGTAAGAATGAAGAAACAAATTTTGACAAAAATCTTAAAAAACATAATAACATTTTCGTAATTTTGAGCAAATTTTAGAATTTACACAGGAGGGCTTTTTAAATGAAAGTTTTGAGTTCTCTGTGGTTCTTAGAGGCTCTAAAAACCATGGGAAACCCCGGGACAGTTAAATCCCCTTTTGGTGGATGTTTTCCAATGTTAATGTATCTGAACTTTGATGGATTCGTTTGGGAAGGTTTTAGTTTCGATTTGAGTGATTCAAAATGCATTTTACTAAATTGAGAACCTAAATTTTATAATGGAAAAGACGGTTCTAAAAAAGGAGCTAAAATGAATGAGAAACAAAAATGCCAAGAACAAAGGGCAAAATGAAAATTTTAAAAAAGTGTTTCCTCCCACCTATAAATAGGTGGCGCCGCACCTCCTCACTCATTTAGACACAATTTTTTCTGCCCAAACTCAGAGAAGAAAGCTAGGGTTTAGGTTCACCAAAGGGTGAGAAGAAGAAGGAGAAATCAAAGGCTTAAGATATGGTTTCTTGGTAGTTTTTCATGCTTTTTTCCATCCAAACCTCCTCTCCTCCATTCTCCTTTATTTCCTTTGATTAAAATGAAGTTTACAAATTTGTTTTAAGGGAGATATTAAGGGAAACTTTCGAATTTGAAGAGAGGAGCTCAAAGAACACAAGATTCAAGTGAGAAAAAGCAAGAAAACAAGGTAATTTCTTATCCCATGGTTGCTACCTTTTGTTCCTCTCCCTTCTCCATTTCGTCTCACCTAAGAAACCCTAGGAGGACTTGGTTTTTAGGCAGAACCAAGGCTGATTCTTAGGAAAAAGGGTGTGGAGATTAAGAATATGCAAAGGGAATAAATAAAAAATCATAAAATTTCAAGAAGCAATTTCTAGGGTTTCAAGTGTTCCTTCCAAAATCTGATTTGATCTCTTAATTTCTATGCCTAAATAATTTTTTAAATGAGCTCCTAAGATTCCTAAAAGTCTTCCAATGTGCTTCCTCCCTTGAGAAAACAAAACAAAGTCCATAGAGCCTAAAACCTAGCATAGGTTCGGCCAAGAGAGGTTCTTATAGCTAGGGAGAGTTTTAAATTTTTCTAAACCCATTTTTGAGTCGTATATGATGAATGAATATAAGGGGAAGCCTTGAGAAAAATTTAGGAAGCTTAGAGAATGAGATGGTGCTTTATGTTCCATAATATGACCTAAAAAAGCAACATGTAGTTAGGCTCTTGGTTTTAATTGTGTGATGACTCCAAGAGACTTAAAAAGAGTCAAGAATCATATTTGAAAGGAAAGAATGGAGCCTAAAATTTATTTGAGGGGTGTTCTTTATTAGGTGTAATTATGGAACTATAATGAGGTTTATAGATCAAGCTAGTGTCTAAGCAAGTTGTATGGCCTTAGAATTAATTCCATGAACCTAATTGGCTTCCATAAATTGTGTTTAGGCCAAGAGAAATCATCCCTACACTTTTGTGTTTGTGTGGCCGAAGGAAGGAGCTTTGATTCAAGAGAAAAAGTGTGTAATTGTATCTAAGGTAGCTTACTCCTCCTTCTCTCATGCATGATTGTTTGCTTTACTTATCTTTGAATGTGTGTATGTGTATTTTTAAGCCATGAAAAATGTTCTAGCATGACTTTGATTCTATAGTGCCATGATGTTATAATATGTTTTTACATGATATTTATGATGTGTGCTTGGTTTTTCTTGAGTGTGATGAGGCCAAGAACCCTTAGCCATGGTGAGGATGAGCCAAGAACTCTTAAGATTGGTTGAGACAAAGTAAAGAGTCTCCCAAAAGTGAGGTTAACTCTTAAGAGCATGGTTGAGTCCAATAACCTTTTAAAGAATGGGTGAGACAAGTCCAAAATCCACAAGCAAATGGGTGAGGCCAATCCACTTGCTTGGCAAGCCTTTGTATGCTATGTATGACTTTCTCAAATGATGAAAATACCTTTTGAATATTTGCACATGTCAATATAACCATACATGCATTTATGAGACTTGTTTGCATCTTTTATATATAATTGAATGGGAGATGAGCTATTAGAATTCTTTGAATCTCATCCCCTCCTCTCCAATGTTCTAACATGCTAGGTGGAACAAGAGAGCAAGGTAATAGAAGCCAACCACCTTGAAGAAGAGAGCTTGGCATTACAATGCATAGTTTTTGTTCTTTAAAGCCATATTGATGTCAAATGATGTAACCCATTGTTGTATATGGTCTATGACCTCTTGAACATGTATAATTATATTAAAATGTCATGTATAAATGAGAGAATACATTATGAGACCATTAGAATGCAATTTGGGTATGTTATGACAATATGGCTTCTTGAATGGTATTATGGAATTGTATATAAGTGTGGGTGAAATAGCCAAAATGAGATATATGGAGTTTGGGACTATTTGGGCAGCTCACATAAGTCCTATTTATTCTTTTAGACTTGCCTAAGAGGTGTCAAATCCCAAGGAAAGCCATTTGGACATTTTGGTATCCTA
Organism: Erythrophleum ivorense; assembly: GCA_026724425.1. Taxonomy (NCBI): domain Eukaryota; kingdom Viridiplantae; phylum Streptophyta; class Magnoliopsida; order Fabales; family Fabaceae; genus Erythrophleum; species Erythrophleum ivorense. The sequence continues at coordinate 33,381 of JAIUCV010001283.1, forward strand.
TATGGAGCCAAAATTGATAATAATGGAACCCTATGTCACTTTTTGTCTAAATGAGCTCTTCTTGATCTGATATTTGGCATGCAATTAGAGCTTCTTAAGATATTTTTGGAAAGCTAAAGAACATAATTTTTGGAGTTCTAGAGAATATTTGATAAATTTTCAAAGTTGAAAAAAATTTTAGTTTTGGTCATGCCATTGTTCACTCAGGTCCAAAAATGGAATCTATCACATAGGGCCCAAATAATGTCCAATTGCCATAAAACTTTATATGAAGAAATTAGACATTCCTAGTGACTTGTATTAACTAAAAGCACATCATTTGGATGTCTAGAGAGGGAGATATGAATTTTCAAAGAATCTATCCAGTACCAAGCGCTCCAACTGACCTCAGGTATTGTTTGATTAGATTTTGAGGTCTGGGCATGCCTGAACTAGTCTGCAGTTATTTTTTTCCTCTAGCTAACAATCTAAAGCTTTCTAGATTAATATTATTTGCATGGATTGGATTTTTTTAGAATTAAATGGATATTTTTGAAATTTGCTGCATAATTCTGTGACAACACCAGTGGATAGCTTGACCTTTGGACCATTTCGAACGTCAAACATCTTCTGTGTTGGATTTCATGGTCTCAACATATTTTTAGCATAAACTAAACATGTGTAGCTTTCCAAAATGGCTAAGAATGAATGATTTCAATTTTTTAGAATTAGTTATGAATTTCCAAATTTTGTGACAAAAATGAAGAAAATCTAGTCGAAAAAATATATATTTTATGCTTCCCTTTGATTTTCATGAGATGTAGGCCACTTTTGATGATGCAAATGAGTTGTATTCATGTAATTAAATATGAGAATGTGATGTATGAGCTCACATAGTCCACGTGACATCGAATGAAATTTTTATAAGCGACGCAACATTAAAATAGTCATTATTTTAATATCTTTTTCTTTGAGAATTTTTATAATTCTTAGAAATGAGGTATTTAAAGGCATGAAATGAGCTAGAAATTATGGTGTTACAATTTCCTTCCCACGTGCTTCTCTCTTCCATGCTTCATCTGCTTACTGTTTGTGTGGTTTTTACTTGTGCTCTACTCATTTGCTACATTTTACACCTCTATTTACCCAGCCCATTGCATCCTTCACTCGTGTCTTATTTGCTTCTCTTTCAATCTGTGTGCTCTTAATCTTTGTTCTACTTCTTATGCGCTTCATTTCATCCCAGTAACTTCTTGTAGCTGTTGTAGCCCTTAAGTTTTAGTGAACCCAAGACTCTCTTCTCCTTTCTGCCCTCACCAAACTCTCTTTCAGCCCAAGGCTTCCCTTGATTCTCAGCTTCTTCACGTGCTCCTGTTCCTCCAGCTTTTGCTTCATCCACCTTCTCAACTCGTGGCTTCTTAATCCATGTAAGCTTCCTTTGTGTATGGATACATGCTAAATGTGCTTGACCTGTGAACACGAGCAAAGGGCTGGACTGGTGGAGTGAATGTGTGAGGTGCAGCTGCAACTTAGACTTTGAAGTGTATTATGGCTCAAGCCAACCTCACATGAAGATCCATATCCTGCTATGCATGCTTGAATGTTTCCACATTTCGTTCATGCCTCTTCTTTTGCTCATTTAGCTCATGCTCGGTCAGCTCATTTACCACGTGTTTTGTGTGTTTCATGCATGCAAACTCTATGTGGAACTGTGCTTGAGCTGTGATTTACTTTCTTAAGTGTGAACCCATGGCTGCTATGTGGATGATGGGTATGTAAATGATGCATGAAATGGTGTGGGTTTGTAGGTAAATGAAGGTGCTACGTGTTAGTGTGTGATTACGTGGGAGTGTGCTAGTGATGTGGATGAGTGAAGCAATGTGAGTGGAGATGAATGAGTTTACCACGTGTTTTGTATGTTTCATGCATGCAAACTCTACATGGAACTGTGCTTGAGCTGTGGCTTGCTTTCTTGAGTGTGAACCCATGGCTGCTATGTGGATGATGGGTATGTAAATGATGCATGAAATGGTGTGGGTTTGTGGGTAAATGAAGGTGCTACGTGTTAGTGTGTGATTACGTGGGAGTGTGCTAGTGATGTGGATGAGTGAAGCAACATGAGTGGAGATGAATGAGAGTGGATGTACTAGATAGTAGACATGTAAGAGAGTATGATATGGTTATGGACATGAGAATTGAATGAAGCTAGCTAACTAAACATATGAGTTGCTCGTGGAGTGAATATGAATAAATTTGCATAAGCTCCTTCCTTCTTCTAAAACCCCCCATCATCTTTTAAATTCTCCTCCAACCTTTAAATTTAAATTGCTCAAAGCCTGCACAAAAAGATCAAAAAATATTAAGTAGAAATATCCACAAAATTATTTAAAAGAAATTCATGCATTAAAACTCAATAATTTTTCAAATTGATTCATAAAGTGCATAAATAACTAATGAAATCAAATTCCACCTAATAAAGTCCATTAAACGTCATTTAATTATTAAAGTGCTTAAGTTTAGGAGGATAAAATATATAAAAATCATGTTTACCAGTGAAGCATCCTTGACTCTTTTCTAGTCCAAGTTTGGTCTTAGGTCTCTTAAAACTTTTTCCTAGGGTTCCAAAATCTCTAAGGTGCAAACAAAATCCTAGGTGGCCTACCTTGTATTTTAAAGCTTCTTAATTGATTCCTTTTGCATGATCATAATCTGTAATACCTAAACCACTTAGCTCTTACACAATGGTCCTATAAGTCATCTTAACATATCTCATGCTTGTTGGAAGAGACTTGTAAGAAAACATATAATTCTACACATGGAGAATTACGTAATTGGGAAGCCATACACATGATTCATAGCTTTAGGGACCATATGAAATTATCAATATCATTTTTCATCTATAACATATCTAATCATATCATAAACATCACAATTTATCTCATATTCCACAGGTTTGGAACCATACACCAAAAATTTTAAGAGTTGCTCTCGGGTTGCTATCACAACTTTCTAGTGTGAACTTTGAAAATTCATAACTAATTCTAGAAAAAACAAAATCATGCATATACTAGCGTTTTGGAAAGTTTTGGATGTTAACTAAAGGTAAAAATAATTTTAGACTAATGCAGTGACCGTTAATGCATGAAAATTGATGGAACAGTGCCAAAGGTCGAGCTGCATTACTGGTATTGTCATGCAACTTCAAATTTCATGGAAATTTCATGTGAAAAGCTCTAGATAAGACTTGCTGGCCAAGTTTCATGGAAAAACTCATCCATTTGGTCAGACTTAGGTTTAGCTTACCATTTTGTCAATTTTAAAGTCCAAAGTGGGATTTCAAGACACCAATTGCTTTTCTTAACTTTCCATAACTACTTGAGCAAGTCTAAAAGTATAAATACAACATAAAAAAGCATGCCAAATAATCCAAATCATCGTAGAGCTTATTCTCACCTTGCTAGTTGCATCATACACATGGACATAAAGGCAAATAAGTGGCAAAAACTCACATTCTCATTCATTTGCTTCCACATTGATACATACATCATATTTATATACATTTGGACATGTTCAATAGTTTACATCATATATACATCTCATGGATACAATTCTTGACATCAAAATGCAAATACAAAGCTCATTTCCCTTTCCTTTTGTCAAAGTCTTGCTTATCATAGTTGTTAGCCACTATTTATTGGTCCACTTAGCTCACTTAGACATGGTTAGGCATATGTGGGGGAAGAGTGAGATTTAAAGAATCCTAATAGCTCTTAATCCTTTCAAACATACATAATGGATGCAAATACATGTTAAAGAATGCATGTATGACATTCAAGATATTAGTGAGCATACACAAAACATTTCCCTTGTCATATAGACTCATACATGGCAAATATAAGCTCTCAAGGCCATTGGTCTAGCATCACCTATCTTTTTTGGGACTTTCGGATTTGCCTCACCCACTTTCAATAGACTTTTGACTTAGCCTCACTCTTCTTGAAACTTTTGGCTTTGTCTTATCCATTTCTAGGGACTTTTGGCTCATCCTTACCCTTGTTAAGGGACTTTTAGCATAACCATAACCATTTAAGCCATATTTCATACATAAAACATTTCAAGAAGCATAATTGTACCATGGCTTGTAAGTAATAATTAGAAACATTTCTCATGGTTCAAACATTCTGACAAACACTTAAAGACAATTAAACATCCAAGCCATGTATGTGATAAAGGTTAGAAAGCTACTTTGAAGTAAGAACACGACACTTTCTTCTTGAGCTCTTCTTTCCTTTTTCGGCCAAGCTCATAGAATTAGGTGGCACTTGCTTCTCTTGGCCTAGACACATCAAATGAGACATCAATCACTCATAGGAACAAGCTTAAGCTTCTCACAACCTTATGTTATGCTACTTTCTCATATGTATCCATACTGGCTCCATACAAGATATAATGAAGCAACCCTTGGAATTTATGATCTTAGCTCCTATTTCTCATTCATTCTAGGTCTCTTAACTCCATTTAAACTCTTTAGAGTCATCATAATTTCATTTTAGGAGCCTAGCTATAAGTTGCTTCTTAATATCTTAAAATGGAACCTAAACCTCCATCTCACAAGATATGGTTTCTAAATTTATTCCAAGGCTTCCTTTGGTAATCTTCTATCATATTTAGTCCTTTTCTAGCCTTAGAAAAATTTAAAACACTCCCTAGGTGCTTTATCCTAGATTGGCCAAGACATGTACCTAGCATTAAGCCTATAGAGTTTGCTTTATTTTCTTGAATGGAATGGCACTTGGAGGCTCCTAGATGTCTTGGGAACTCATATATACTCTTAGATAAGTTAAACTATCTCTAGGAAGCTTCCTACATGTCAAGGTGCAAGTGAATCCCTAGCTTTGCTAACTTGTTTTCTAATGCATCTTAATTGGATTTCTTTACATATTCTTATTCCTCACACTCTAAAACCTATGTTTCTTCCTTGGTTGGGTCAAAATTCATCTCCTCTTGGATGGGCTCTAGATGGGATGAAATGGCCATGAGAGAAACAATTAAGAAGAAGCAAGACAAGCAATGATAGTTAACTTGTTTCAAGACTTTTTCAAGAACTCTTTCCATTGCTTCAAGCTTCTCCTTCAAATTCTGGTTTCTCTCTTCTGAATCAGTCCCAAAACAACCCCATATGAATCATGAAAACCATAGGAAGGAAGAGAAGGAGAGGAATAACATTAAGGAAGGAAGAACCATAAAAATCCAAGGTTTTCATACCTTTTTCTTAGGCTTTTCTTCTCCCTCTAACCTCCCTCTTGTGCACCCTTCTTAGCAGAACTTTCCTAAGGTTTTAGGTAGAAATTAGGTTGGCTAAGTGTGGGGGAGAAGAGGGATGCCTCATGTATATAGCAAGGGATCCATTTACGACATTTCAAAATTCTAACTTTGCCCTTCGTTCTTGGTTCTTTCCATTTGAGCTTATTTCAACTCCTTTTCGAGAATTATCTTTTTCATTATAAAATTTAGGTCCTCTAACTTATAAAATTCATTTGGAATCACTCAAATTGGATCTAAAACTCAATTCAGGTCAATCAACATTCTAAAACGTAAACCGGAAGGATTTTAACTATTCTAGGGGTTCTTATAGTTTTTAAGGCCTTTGAGAATCCTAAGAAACTCATTTTCCCATTTAAAAATCCCTCCTTTGAGTTTTCTAAAAAGTTCCCAAAATTGTGAAAATGCCACTACAATTTTGTTGAATTTTGTCTAGTTATTTTGGCTCCGTTTTTAGGGTACCTCTAGCCTTGGATTCTCATTATTTGAGGTCTAGATTATTGCTCTTTATTTGACCTCAAATCATTCTATTTGGGGAATTTCCTTTTATATCTAGTGAGTTTCATACATTTACGGAGAAATTGGATATTACATAATCTCCATACTTCAAGACCCTAATTCTTATCAAATTTAAGCCAAAATCAAGCTCCCTCCATGATTTCTCTCAATAGGCTGAATATAGGGAGGGAGAGAACTCAAAGAAAAAACAAGCTTCCTAGCATAAATAACTCTTTATGGAGAATATTTTGGTGCAATTGGTTTCCTTAAAGGAGCTTCTTCCTCCATAAGTTTAGCCACAAAAATTACTCTTTTAGAAAACCAAAACCATGAAAATAAATAGGAGAAAGAGTAGAGAAAGGTTTATACTAGTATCATAGGCAAAATTAGCATGTAAGTTTACCTAGGTGAAGCTTTTTGCTCCCTCTTCCTTGGTTCTTCTCACATTACTTGGTAACTGGTTTGGGTAGAAGAAAGTTAGTTATGGGGGTGCTAGAAGTGGTGTGGCATGTAACACCATAATTTCTAACTCATCTCATGCCTTTAATTAACTTAATTCTATGAATCATATGAGTTTCCAATGAAAAAGGCAATAAAATAATGAATATTTTTATGTTGTATCGTGTATAAAAATTCCATTCGGTGTCATGTGGACTGTATGAGCTCATACAATACATTCCCATATTTAATTACATGAATATAATTCAATTGGATCATGAAATGTGGCCTCCAACTCATGGAACTCGAAGGGAAGCTTAAAATATACATACACAATTTCAGACAGAATTTGGCTCATCTCTGTTACAACTTTGAAAAATTATAACTAAATCTAGAAAAATCAAAATCATGCATTCTTAGCCATTCTGGAAAGCTACAGATGTATACTTGATACTAAAATTTTGTCCAGACCATAACATCTATCACAGAGGAAGTTTGACATTCGATTGTCTAGAGGTCAAACTGCCCATTGGTGCTGTTATAGATTTCTACAGTAAACTTCAAAAATGTCCAATTAATTATGAAAAAATCTAATCCATGCAAATAATACCAATCTAGAAAGTTGTAGATGTTATCTAGAAGAGAAAAATAACTCCAGACTAGCTCAGATACGTTCAGACCTCAAAATTCAATCAAACAATAACTAAGGTCGGATGAAGTTCCTAATACTGGACAGAATCTTTAAAAATTCATATCACCCTCTCTAGAACTCCAAAGGAGGTGCTTCTAGTGGCACAAGTCACTGAGAATGTCTAGTTTCTATGTATAAAATCTTGTGATAATTGGACATCATTTGGGCCCTATGTGACATATTTTATTTTCTGACCAGTATGAACAGTGACATGACCAAAATCAGAAAATTTGCCAACTTTGAAAATTCATCAAATATTCTGTAGACCTCCAAAAATTATATTATTTAGCTTTCCAAAAATATCTCAACAAGATCTAATTGCATGCCAAATCTCAGATCACGAAGAGCTTATTTGGATAAAAAGTGATATAGAGTTCCATTATGGTCAATTTTGGCTCCATCTGGGATACCAAAATGTCCAAATAGCTTTCCTTGGGGTTTGGCACCTCTTGGGCAAGTCTAAAAGAAAAATTAGGACTTGTGTAAGTTACCCAAATGGTCCCAAAATCCATGCCTCTCATTTTGGCTATGCCACATGCAATCATACACACACACATCAAACTTTCAAGAAGCATATCTTGGCATTATATACCCAAATTACATTCTAGGGTTTACATATCATATCCATTCATTTATACATCACATATTATCATAATTATACATGTAAAAAAGGTCATAGACCATATATATCAATGGATTACATCATTTGACACAATTTTGGTCTTAAAGAACTAAAAGCTTTGCATTATGTTGTCATCCTCTCATCCTCAAGGTGGTTGGCTTCCCTTACCTTGTCCACTTGGTCCACCTAGCATATTAGATCATTGGAGAGGAGGGAATGACATTCAAAGAATTCCAATAGCTCATCTCCCATTCAATCATACATAATGGATGCAAAGCAAGTCTTGAAAATGCATGCATGGATATAATTGATGTCATGAACATTCAAGAAGCAAGCTTGGCATGTAAATAAGTCATACAAAACATCTAAGAGCTTGCCAAGTGGATGGATTGGCTTCACCCTTTTCCTCATGGATTTTGGACTTGCCTTATCCATTCTTTAAGAGATTCTTAGACTCAATCATACTCTTGGGAGCCCACTTTGCTTTTGGGAGACTCTTTGCTTTGTCTTAACTAATCTTAGGGGTTCTTGGCTCATCCTTACTATGGTTAAGAGTTCTTGGCCTCTCCATACTCAAGTAAACTCAAATAAACATCATAGCATCATTTAGAAACATAATATGTCATCATGAAATCATGGCATATAAAATCATGCTGGCATACTTTTCATGGCTTGAAAATATACATACATACATTTTAAGACAAGCTAAACACACATCCATGCACGAGAGAAGGTGGAGAGAGCTACCTTGTACACAATCACACACTTTTCCCCTTGAAAGAATGCTCCCTCTTTTGGCCACACACACATAAACTTATGGAGATGCTTTCTCTTGGCCTAGACACAATTTATGAAAGCCAATTAGGTTCATGAATTCAATTCTATGGCCATACAATTTGTTTAGACATTAGGTTAGCTTATAACCTCATTATGGTTCCATAATTGCACCTAATGAAGTAACACCCCTTAAATAAATTCTAGGCTCCATTCTTTCCTTTCAAATATGATTTTTGACTCCTTTTAAGCCTCTTGGAGTCATCACACAATCAAAACTAAGAGCCTAACTATATGTTGCTTCTTTAGGTCATAATATGGAACCTAAAGCACCAACTCACTTTCTATGAGTTTAAAATTTTTCCCAAAGCCTCTCCTCATTTTCATTCATCATATATGACTCAAGAATGGCCTTAGAAAAATTTAAAACTCTCCCTAGCTATCCCAACCTCCTTAGCCCAAGACCATGAGGGTTGTTAGTCTCTATGGATTTTGCTTGGTTTTCTTGAATGAGGAAGCATATGGGGAGAATCTTAGGGATCTTGGGAACTTATTTAAACTCTTATTTAGGCCTCAAAATCATCATACAAAATCAGATTTTACAAGGTGCACTTGAAACCCTAAAAATTGCATCTTGAAATCTAATGATTTTTTGTTAATTTTCTTTGCATATTCTTAATCTCCATACCCTTTTTCCTTAGATTCATCCTTGGTTCTACCTAAAAATCAACTCCTCCTATGGTTCCTAGGGTTAGGCAAAATGGAAAAGGAGGAAGGATCAAGATAGCAACCATAGGAAAAGAAATTACCTAGTTTCCTTGCTTATTCTGGCTTGAATCTTGCTTTCTCCAAGCTCCTCTCTTCAAATCCAAAAATTTCCTTGAGTTTCTCCCTTAAATCAGATTTATAAACTTCATTTTAATCAAAGGAAATAAAGAAGAATGAGGGAGAGGAGGTTTGGATGGAATAAGTATGAAAAACTACCACAGAAGTATACCTTTAAGCTTGGATTTCTCCTTCTTTTTCTTCCTCTCTTGTGCGCTTAAGACCCTAGCTCCTTTCTCTGAAATTGGACAGAAATTTCTGAGTTTAAGTGAAGGAGAAAGTGGGGTGCCACCTATATATAGGGGAGGAGGAAGTATTTTTTCAAAAATTCTCATTTTGCCCTTCGTTCTTTGTATTTTCGTTTTTCCTTCGTTTTAGCTTCTTTCTGAGAACCGTCTTGTCCATTATAAAATTTAGGTTCCCAATTTAGTAAAATACCTTTGGAATCACTCAAATTAGAGCTAAAACCTTCCTGAAAGAATCCGTTAAAGTTCAGGTATACTGATGTTATAAAATGTCCACCAGAGGGGATTTAACTGTCTCAGGGCTTCCCATGGTTTTAAGGGCCTCTGAGAACCCCAGAGAACTCAAAAATTTCATTTAAAAAGCCCTCCTGTATGAATTCCTAAATTTGCTCAAAATTACAAAAATGCCATTACATTTCATAAGATTTTTGTCAAAATTTGTTTCTTCATTCTAGCTCCATTTTTCCTTCCATCTAAGGCTAGGATTCTCATTTTTAGGAGTTTAGAATGTTACTCAAATTTTTTGGGACCTTAACTAATTTATTTCAGGGGACTTGGTTTGAAAACGCGCCCGTTTCTGTCGTTTAATGAAAATCAGACGTTACAATTCTCCCCCCTTTAAAAATTTTGTGCTTGAAATTTAGATAACATACCTCATAGAAAGAGTTTGAGATATTTATTTCTCATATCATCCTCAAGCTCCCAGGCAGCTTCCTTGGGAGATAACCCCTTCCAAACCACTTTCATTAGCGGTATCGTCTTATTCCGTAATTGCTTGAGTCTAACGTCCACGATCTGATCTGGTGATACTATGTATGGTAGATCATCCTGTAACCGCACATTCTCATATTCTATGACATGTAAGGGGTCAGGCTAGTACTTTTTAAGATGGGAAACATGAAATACATTGTAGACTTGGTTTAAGTTTGGGGGAAGGGCTAGTCTGTAAGCCACAGGTCCTACTTTATCAAGAATCTAGAAAGGACCTATGTACTTTGGACTGAGCTTTTTACTTTTAATGGAGCAACCTATCCCTGTGACTAGAGACACCCTAATAAAGATATAGTCTCCAATCTCAAACTTTAACGGCTATTTACGTTTATCTGCATAACTTTTCTATCTACTCTGAGCCATTAGGAGTTTCTTTCTAATGGTTTTTATTTGTCTGGAGGTCTGGTTTACTAACTCTGGGCTTATAAGGCTCCACTCTGCTAGCTCAACCTAACACATTGGAAACCTACACTTCCTCCCATATAATGCCTTATATGGTGCCATCTGTATACTTGTATGATGACTATTATTATAGGCAAATTCCGCTAGAGGCAAGTATGTATCCCAGTTTCCTTTCATCTATAAGACACACGCCCTTAACATGTCCTCTAGGGTTTGGATGGTTCTTTCCATCTGTCCATCAGCCTGAGGGTGATAGGCCGTGCTAAATCTAAGTCTGGTACCTAGAGCATCCTGTAATAATCTCTAGGAATTCGATGTGAATCTGGGATCTCTATCTGAAACTATGCTCCTAGGCATCCCATGTAATCTAACTATCTCCCGTATGTATAGCTGGGCTGATTTATTTAGGGTATAAATGGCTTTTATAGATAGAAAATGTGTTGACTTTGTTAATCTATCCACTATTACCCATATTGCATCATACCCCGATGATGTCCTGGGTAAACCCATGACAAAATCCATAGCTATGCTATCCCATTTCTGCTCTGGGATATCTAGAGGCTGAAGTAACCCAGCTGACTTCTGATGTTCTATTTTCACTCTCTGACATACTAGACATCAGGAGACGTATTTTGCTATATCTGTTTTCATTCCAGGCCACTAGAATATTTTCTTTAAATCCTAGTATATTTTATTACTGCCTGGATGAATAGTATACTTATTCTTATGTGCCTCATCTAATATTTTCTCTCTAATTTCTGTATTTCTAGGCACATACAGCCTATCCCTATATCTCACTATGTCATCCTCAAATAAATTGAATTCCTGAATGCTACCTTGGGCTATCTAGGCTCTAATCTTATTTACATGGCCATCTGTCTGCTGAACCTCTCTTATCTGATCCCTTAAGTCATTTTCTATTCAGGTTTCACTCATTAGTAACTTCCCCGAATACACCTCGCAGAGAGACTCATATCTCTGAATCTCTCAATCAATTCTTACTCTCTGATCATCATACAGGCCATGTGCATTGTAATAACCCAGAAAAAGAAAAGAGAAAAAGAAGGGAGAAAAAGGAAAGGAAAGAGAAGCTGGAAAATTTTCGGACAGCTGAGAATTTTCTAAGTCTTCTCGCCATAGCGAGATATGGAATAGCCATAGCGAGAATGCCTCTTCGCCGTAGCGAGTATGTCCCTAGCTATAGCGAGTGCGGCATTCCATATAGAAACCAGTAAGTTGCTCGCCGTAGCGAAATTGTTCCTAGCTATAGCGAGTATGGCATTCCATATAGAGACCAGGGAGTTGCTCGCCGTAGCGGCGCTTTAGCGAAGGCAGAGGTCTGGAATAGACCCGATCTCGCCGTAGCGACGCCATAGCGAAGACAAAAGTCTGGAACAGACACGAGCTCGCCGTAGCGAGGTCACTAACTCGCTGTAGCGAGAGCGGTCCAGAAAAGCGAGGAAAAGAGAAATTGACTTTTAAAAGCTTCCAAATCTCTTCTTTCTTCTTCTAACTACTCTAACTCGTCTTAGGAGAGAGCAAAGGGCGGAGGAGAGAGAGAGAAGCTGAAGAGAAGAGGAAAGCACAAGAAAGGTATGAATCCTCATGGTTTCCTCTTCATATGTGGCCCTCTCCCTTTTTCTCCTCTTTCCTACGGTTCAGATGTTAGGAATGGTTAGGTTTGAGTCTGGTTTAGAGGAGAGAGAGTGGGAAACCATTCTTGAGAGAGATTAGAAGTAGATAGTCTCCTCTTCTTACTTTTCCCCTTTCTTATGAGTTGAGAAAGAGAGGGATAGTTCATGGACCCTAGAGTGAGGAAGAAACCTAGAGTGAGAAGCTCAGTAGAGCTGCTTAGAAGTGATCCCTAGCTTAAGAATTGAGTAGTAAAGTATTAATTCTATGCTTTTGTGTGGTTAGGCTCAAGAGGGAACTCTCCCATCTAGAAGTTGTTGTGAAATCAACAAGGGAGGAGACCATTGACAGAGCAAGTAGTAACTAGCCAGCAAAGGTAGTTCTCTCCGCTTTCTCTCATGCATAATTGTGTGTTTACATTGTCTTGCTTGTGTGTATGAATGATATGAGCTATGAGAAGTGTGTTAGCATGATTATGTGATATGATTGAGATGATGTTTTAAATGATTGTTTGGTTTGCTTGAGGAAATGGAAAAGCCAATAACCCTGAAGCCAAGGTGAGGATGAGCCGAAGCCCTAAGTTGGTTGAGCCATGTCTCCCAAAAGTGAGGTTGACTCTCAAAGAGTAAGGGTGAGTCTAAGTACCTCTAAAAGTATGGGAAGGCAAATCCAAAAGCCATAAGGGAAGGGGTGAGGCCGATCCAAGTACTCAGCGAACTCATGAATGTTATCCATGGCCATTTCACATGTTTAAACGTTTTCTATCATGTTTTACATGCTAACATGCCATACATGCTTAATGAGACTTGTTGCATGCAATATATGTATGTTTGAATGAGAGTTGAACTACTGAGATTCTCCGAATCTCACCCTCCCTCTCCACCATCCAACCATGTCAGGTGGCCCAAGTGAGATAAGAGATGGGAGCAACCACCAACAAGCATGAGGCTAGGGATAGAGATGAAGAAAAGTGTATAGTTTTGTACTACATTGTATATGTAACTTGTACATGAGATGTAAATGATGTATATGATGTAGCATGTACAAATATTGTAAGACAATGTATGTATTAATGATGAATGTATGAGAATGAGCTTTATGATGAATGAAATAGCATGGTTGAATGAGAAAGAGCCAATGGTAGCTTAGTATATATGGGTGCATAAGTGGGCATGGGGTAGTGAGTTTCCCCAATCTGAGTTATTAGACACTTGAGGCATGATTGATAGCTCCGATAGAAGCTTTCTCATGTGCTCAAAGAGTCATAGAAGTAGAAAACTTAAGATTGGACCCCATTAGCCACACTTTTGGCCAAGAAAGGGTCATTTTGCACATGATGTCATAGAATAGCCATATGACCTCTTCTAGCCATGAGATTTGACATGGAACTAGAGTATGTTTAGAGCTTTCTGGGAAGCTAGAGTTCATGTCATTTAGAGGTCTATAGCATTTTCTATGAGCATTCAAAATTGACATCAGAAATTCGGATTTCAGAAAATCACTGTTCATTTGGTCAGTTTTGAAATCATGTCATCCGAGGGGCAAACGTAGTCCAATGGCTACGAAATTTTATACACAGAAACTAGAGGGTCACAGTGACTTGTAGGAACTGGAATCACCTCATTTAGAGGTCCAGAGAGGAAGTTATGCAAATTCGAAGTTCCTGCCCAGAATCAGACCCCCAACCAGACCCGAGGTACTGTTTCATCGGTTTCCGGGGAATTGGCTTGGTGGACTGATTTGGAGATATTTTTCTCCTCTAGCTAACATCCACATATTTCCATAGAGATAGAGTTTATGAGCAATGGATTTTTGTGGAATTAGTTAGACATTTTCAAAGTCCATATCAGTAAACTGTGACAGCAAAGAAGCCCCCTCTGACCAGTGAGCTATTTAGATGTCAAACGCAGAATGCGTGAGAGATTGAGACTTCTAAGTATTTTTAGCATGAAGTAAACGTCTCAAACTTTCTATATTGACCCAGATCATGTAGATACGATTTTTCTGCATTTAGTTATGAATTTCCAAAGTTAGCCCAGAAAAGAAGCAAAATCTGCCACTAGCGAAAATGCATGTCTCCAATCCCTTTTTGCTTTCCATGAGTTCTAAGCATATAGTAGGGATTGAAATAAGTCTCAATAGAGTATTTGAGCATGAGGAACCATAGAGCGAGCTCAACCGGTCCATGTTACTTCTAAAGTGGATCTCTACCCACACATAGTGCCATAGAAAAAGCAAGCATAAGGTAGAGAGTTTATCTCCCTTGTGAGTTCCGCATATGTATATGAGTAAGAGGGCACGCTGGGTATGAGCTAGAGGTTAAGGTGTTACATGCATGGATTTTCTACTTAAGGCATCAGCTACCACATTAGCCTTACCAAGATGGTATTTCAGTGTGAAATCATAATCTTTCAGAAAATCTAACCATCTCCGTTGTCTCATATTCAACTCTTTTTGTTCAAATAAATATTTAAGACTCTTGTGGTCACTGTAAATTTCTATAGCTGCCCCATATAAGTAGTGTTTCCATATTTTCAAAGAAAACACCATTGCAGCTAACTCTAGGTCATGTGTGGGGTAGTTTTCCTCGTAGGATTTCAACTATTTAGAAGCATAAGCTACCATTCGGCCTTTCTGCATAAGCACGCATCCTAACCCTTTCTTAGAGGTATCACTGTATACTACAAAAGTTTCTTTAGGGTCAGGGAGCACTAAAACTGGCGTCGTGGTCAACTTGTGCTTCAATTCCTGAAAACTACTCTCATATTTCTCATTCCACACAAATGACACATTCTTTCTAGTAAGCCGAGTCAGTGGCATCGCTATTTGAGAAAAGCCCTGAATGAATCTCCTATAATAGCCTGTTAAACCTAGGAAGCTTTTGATCTCTGTCACTATCCTAGATCTCTCCCATTAAAATACTACCTCTACCTTATAGGGATTTACTGCGACCCCTACCTGGGAGATCACATGACCTAGAAACTGAACTTTAGTGGGCCAGAACTCACATTTACTAAGTTTAACATACAATTGTCTCTCTCTTAAAGTCTCCAAGGCTAATCTCAAGTGCTGCTCATGTTCCTTTCTATTTTTTAAATAGATGAGGATGTCATCTATGAAGATAACTATGAATCTATCTAAGTATGGCTTGAAAACTCTGTTCATATAATCCATGAACACTATGAGTGCATTCGTCAACTCGAAGGGTATAACTAAAAATTCATAGTGCCCGTATCTGGTTCTAAAAACTGTTTTAAGAATATCCTCAGCCTTTATTCTGAGTTGGTGATATTCTGACCTGAGATCTATCTTAGAAAATACTGACACTCCAACTAACTAATCTAAGAGGTCATCTATACGAGGGAGAGGGTATTTATTCTTGATGGTGATCTTATTGAGTATCCGATAATCTATACATAGTCTAAGGCTTTCGTCTTTCTTTTTTACAAATAAGACTAAAGCTCCCCATGGCGAGACACTGGGTCTAATAAAACCCTTCTCTAAAAGCTCTTTTATCTATTTTTTAAGCTTAGTTAGCTCAGTGGGAGCCATCCTATACGGGGCCTTAGACACTGGACCTGCCCCAAGTACAATGTCTATAGGAAATTCAATCTCTTTCTTTGGGGGTAGCCCGTTAATCTCTCTAGGGAATACCTCTGGAAACTCTCTCACTGTGGGAATCTCATCTATATCCTTTTCTACCTCAGCTTGTATTGAAAAGAAAACTAGATACCCCTGACAACCATGCCCTAGAAATCTCTCAGCCTGGGAGGTGGTCATGATAGATAACTCAGCCTTTATACTAGGCACAGTCCCACACTCAGGTAAAGTAATACATCTGTGGCTACAATTTAGTGTGGCATTATTTGTAGGCATCTAGTTCATGCCAATAATCATATCAATATCAACAAGGGACATACAAATCAAATCAAGGGTGGTAAGGCAATGATTAAATTGGATCATACAATTCAAACAAGCATGGGAGGTAATGGCTCAGTTTCCTATAGGGGTAGATACATGTAAGTCATATGGAAGTGTATGCATACTCAGACCCAACCTCCTAGCACATTTATACGATATAAAAGAATGGCTAGCACCCAAATCAAATAATGCAATTACAAAAAAATCATTTATTCTAATAGTACCTTGAATCAGACTCGGGGCCCGGCTAGCCTCCTGCTGTGACAGGGCAAAAACTTTACCCTGGGTCTGAGGTCTAGGAGGAGAAGCCATCTCCCTCTGCTATGGAATAGGTGGAGGAGCTTGTGTGCAATCTCTGGCCATATGTCCTGGCCTACCAAACCTGAAACACACATTCTGCCCCGCATAGCACAATTTGGTGCCATGGTTCTTGCCATACTGAGGAACGTAAGGTGTGAAATTGTCTTTGCTAGACTGAGTCCTCCGTCTTTTTCCCTTTTGGCCCCACTGGCCTTTTGCCACCTCTTCGACTAGTCAATGCAACCTGTGATCCCTCTCTAGGTTTCTTGGGCTCAAGGAGGGGTAGTCTAGCACTAGAAGTAGGCTACATCATCTTGAGATTCGTCTCTGTCACTCTGCAAACCTTAATTAGGGGTTAAAGTGCCTAATTCTCTGTGGCACTACCCTGTCTCTAATCTCAGGGAGCAGGCCTTTCTCTAATTTTTCTGCCCTCCATCTCTCATCATTATGTCTCTGTCAGTAAGAGGAATATTGGGAGAGCTCTACAAACTTTACCACATATTGGTCCACGGACATCCCCTCTGTTTGTTTGAAAAGAATGAACTCTGACTCTTTCTCATCCTTGGTTAAACTGGGAAAGTATTTCTCGTGGAATACTTGGAGGAATGCCTCCCATGTGATCGGGGAATTCCTCGTCCTCAGAATAGGCTCAGTGTCCTTCCACCACTAGTCTACTTATTTTTGCAACTGAAATACAGCCATCTTAGCTTTCTGCTCAGACTTGCACTCTATCACCTAGAATATCTTCTCTAACTGCATAATCCAAGCCTCAACTTTATCTGAGTTCATCTTACCATCAAAGGTGGGAGGCCCAAATTTTCTAAACTGGGTAATGATTTTTCTAGTTAAAGGCTATTGCTGTGTAGGAGGCGTCTGAGCTGGTGGAATAAGGGCAACCACTTGCATGTGTGGCTATGGATCTGGATGAGTCACCTTTGAATGCTCGGGACAATCTGAGTGTGGAGGTGGCTGAAGAGGAGCAGGTTGTAACACCCATAATTAATTAAGGTATTGGTCATGGATTAGACTAATTCAGAATAATTGGATAAATTAAGTGGATGGAGATTTTAGAGAGATAAATTATTAAAATGGGTTTGAGATTTAATTGGGATAGAAATTCTATCTAGGCTTAAATTAATAGATTATGAGAAGAGGCTAATGGAAGCCCAATGGGTTAGGTACAGACTCAACCCAATTGAGTGTGATGGAGGCCCAAAATCCACCTTGTATAGACTCCTCTAAGTGGCCCAATGACCCTTGTGCAGACCTAAAACCTTTGGGCTCTTAAAATTTAGTCTGGCCCAATTAAACTTCAGTAACCCAATGCATATAAAACTGGCCCAGTAAAATTCTGCAGCCCAACACTTTAAAAACTGGCCCAACAAGCAAAAACCTGAAGCCCATTAAGAGATGGACCTTGGAGCAACCCACATTTGACCCAACTTAAACCCAACTAAAACCCTAATACACCAGCCTCTCCCTCACACTTGCTGAAACACAAAACACAAAGAGAAAATTCGGAGCTTGGAGAGGAGGCTAGGGTTGGGGGCACTAATTCTGCATTTTCTCACATCTAGAGCAAGATTCAGCCAAGGTAATAGTTATACAACTTAATCCCCTCATCTTCCTCTTTAATTTGCTCCAATTAGTTTTTCATTTGGAGCATTTTCACTTTATCCAAAATCTGAAATGTGGGAATTTGGGAATTTTCTTGGTAAAATTCGTAGGTTGAGGTAATGGCTGACCTTGGGTGAGTTTAAACCCTCCATTATGATGCTTCAATTGTTAATTTGAGACCCCCATAGCTAATTTATAAAATGGGTATTAATTATATACGAATTTGCTTAGAATTTTGGGTGGAATATTGAGTTTTCTGGTGGAGGACAATTTAATCCGAATTTGGGACTTATAGTGGCTGAGTAAGTGATTCTTAGGTAATCATTAGCATCTTAAATTCTTTGGTATTGATTGTAACTGTTAATGATGAATTAGAGTAGTAATTCTATGATGCTATGGTTATAGGAGGATTTCTGCACCATTGGTGACTGTTGCAAGTGTCTACAAGTGAGGCAACCGGGTTATATCAATTCCATGTATATATTTGATTTAATTTCATATGTTGCTGTATATGAATGATTTGAAATGTTGAATGAATTGGTTGGCTATCTGTTGAATTGTGATTGGACCTTGTGAGTCCATGGTGGAGCTGTGGTGTGGCTGCCACCCGTGCATGTGCTTCGATCGAGCACCGGGTTATGATAAAACCCAGATGCACTGAGCCCTGGTTGTGCTAAATATGGAGTAGGTGCCGTGGATGGGCCTCTCCCGGTGTTAATGGCCTTTAACATGTGATAATATGATTGCTAGTATGGGATAGTAATTATGATAGCCTAATTGTTTCATTTGCTGATATGATAGATGTGATTCTGATGTTGATTTTAATTCATGCTTATATGTTAATTAAATTGGATATATGATGGAATTGCCTTGGTTACTGAGATTTATATCTCACCCCATTTTATGGGATTAATATGTCAGGTGAAAGTTCCTCGGGTAAGGATAAGGGTAAGTAAGTGGATGAACATCCATGAGCTGAGGCCGAGTGTGGGGAGCTACACTTGGTCCGAGTAGAATAGGGTAGATGCAATTTTGTTATTAGTTTACATAGCATCATCATGTAATCATGTTGCCAAGTGTAGGTGTTTATATTTTGTTTGATTGAAATGTAACCATTAAGGATTCAAGTCTCATTATAGTTGAATATTATGTATGAACTTATAGCATTATATATTTGTAGTTTTTGTTGAAATTGTGATATGGATCACTATATGGGAATCATAGTCATATGATGCCTTGGATGTAAGCTATTGTTGAATGGAATCTCTATGGAATTTGCATGGGATGTAAATTGCTGCTAGTGCATGTGATATTGCTGTCATATATTCTTGAATTTGCTGATATAAGCTAGTGGAACAAGTAGGAAGTAGTGTTTAAGTTTCGCAATGGTAATAGATGGATTGATGGGTAAATAGGGTAGATAAACACCATTAGGACCACACAAAACTAGGGTAGGTGGACCTAGAGTGTTTCTAAGATGAGATTTGGAGTGTAAAGGGCGAAATTTGGGTAATATGGTCACAGGAGGGAGTTTCGCTGAGGCTAAGAAGGCTTCGCCGCAACCAAAAGAAAGACAGAACCGAAAGGCGCCGCGACATAACCAATCCCGCTGTGGCGCAAAGTGAAAAAAATAGCCCAGGAGGGTAACAGAACCAAAACTCGCCGCGGATCATTATGTCCTGCCGCAGCGCGAGTCGAGAAAATTAAATAAGGGTTGGACAGAAGCAAAACTCACCGCGGCGCAAATATATTGCACTGAGGCGAGAATCCTGGGAGTTGAGAGCAGTAGTTCTAGGAGGCATTCCGCCGCGGCACCACATAGGTTGGCCGCGGCAAAGGTCCAACTCGTCACGGCTATCACTGCGGCGAGATTTGTTAAATTTGTCCAGTGATTCCAGAGAGTAACTTGGCCGTAGCGGGGAAGGTTTAGGCTGCGGCGTAAGTCCCCAACCTACTCTTTTGAACTTAGAAATCCCAATTTCTCTAACGGTAATGGTATGAGATGATATAAGAGTACTTGTGGACGGTCATTGCGTATTGAAACTGATGAATGGTTGTATCATAAACCCCTTAGGGTAGTAGGATTCCTTTTATGCAAATTTTGATTTGTGTGGTGGTATGATGATGACCCTAACATCAAGGTTTAAATTTTTCCTATATTTTCACCATGTGATAGATTGTAACCACTCAAACCTTGATAATTAATTATTAATCGTACATTTAACCATAATTACGATGATTAGAAGGCAGGGTTGTCACACAAGTGTAGGGCCCTAATTATCTTTCTCAGCAAGTTGTTCCTATAACTGCATAATCACAGCCTGCTGCTGATCTAGGCGAGCCATAATAGACTGTAAAGCTCCAACAACCAGATCACTAGGCCCGACTTCATCAGCACGAGCGCCTTTAGAGGGTTAACCTCTCCTAGTGTTCACCATTATGCTGAAACATTATAACAAACTTTAACATGAAACAGGGAACACTTTCACCATCAAACACACTCAATTCATCCAAAAACAAGCTCATATGCATCAAGGCAACTCATAAACACAAGCCACAACCCACATCAAGAGCCTGAACCTTTGCTCTGATACTAATAAATGTAACACCATAATTTCTAGCTCATCTCATACCTTTAATTAACTCAATTCCATGAATCATATGAGTTTCCAATGAAAAAGGAAATAAAATAATGAATATTTTCATGTTGCGTCTTGTATAAAAATTCCATTCAGTGTCACGTGGACCGTATGAGCTCATACAACACATTCCTATATTTAATTACATGAATATAACTCAATTGGATCATGAAATGTGGCCTCCAACTCATGGAACTTGAAAGGAAGCTAAAAATATACATACATACATTTTAAGACAAGCTAAACACACATCCATGCACGAGAGAAGGTGGAGAGAGCTACCTTGTACACAATCACACACTTTTCCCTTTGAAAGAATGCTCCCCCTTTCGGCCACACACATACAAACTTGTAGAGATGCTTTCTCTTGGTTTAGACATAATTTATGGAAGCCAATTAGGTTCATGAACTCAATTCTAAGACCATACAATTTGTTTAGACATTAGGTTAACTTATAACCTCATTATGGTTCCATAATTGCACCTAATGAAGCAACACTCCTCAAATAAATTCTAGGCTCCATTCTTTCCTTTCAAATATGATTTTTGACTCCTTTTAAGTCTCTTGGAGTCATCACACAATCAAAACTAAGAGCCTGACTACATGTTACTTCTTTAGGTCATAATATGGAACTTAAAGCACCATCTCACTTTCTATGAGGTTTAAATTTTTTCCAAGGCCTCCCCTCATTTTCATTTATCATATATGACTCAAGAATGGCCTTAGAAAAATTTAAAACTCTCCTTATCTATACCAACCTCCTGAGGCCGAGACCATGAGGCTTGTTGGTCTCCATGGATTTTGCTTGGTTTTCTTGAAGGAGGATCATATGGGGAGAATCTTAGGAATCTTGGGAACTCATTTAAACTCTTATTTAGGCCTAGGAATCATCATACAAAATCAGATTTTACAAGGTGCACTTGAAACCCAAGAAATTGCATCTTGAAATCTAATAGTTTGTTATTAATTTCCTTTGCATATTCTTAATCTCTACACCCTTTTTCCTTATATTTATCCTTGTATCTACCTAAAAATCAACTCCTCATATAGTTCCTAGGGTTAGGCGAAATGGAGAAGGAGGGAGGATCAAGATAGCAACCATAGGAAGAGAAATTACCTAGTTTCCTTGCTTATTCTTGCTTGAATCTTACTTTCTCCAAGCTCTTCTCTTCAAATTCAAAAACTTCCTTGAGTTTCTCCCTTAAATCAGATTTATGAACTTCATTTTAATTAAAGGAAATAAAGGAGAATGAAAGAGAGGAGGTTTGGATGGAAGAAAGCATGAAAAACTACCATGGAAGCATACCTTTAAGCTTGGATTTCTCCTTCTTCTTCTTCCTCTCTTGTTAACCTAAAACCCTAGCTCCTTTCTTTGAAATTGGATAGAAATTTCTGAGTTTAAGTGAGGGAGAAAGTGGGGCACCATATATATATAGGGGAGGAGGAAGCATTTTTTCAAAAATTCTCATTTTGCCCTTCATTCTTTGCATTGTCGTTTTTCCTTCATTTTAGCTCCTTTTTTAGAATTGTCTTTTCTATTATAAAATTTAGGTTCCCAATTTAGTAAAATGCCTTTGGAATCACTCAAATCGGAGCTAAAATCTTCCCGAATGAATCCGTCAAAGTTCAGGCACACCGATGTTGAAAAACATCCACCAGAGGGGATTTAATTGTCCCAGGTTTTCCCATGGTTTTTAGGGCCTCTGAGTACCCCAGAGAACTCAAAAATTTTTATTTAAAAATCCCTCCTATGTGAATCCAAAAATTTGCTCAAAATTATGAAAATGGTATTACGTTTCGTAAGATTTTCGTCAAAATTTGTTTCTTCATTCTAGCTCCATTTTTCCTTCCGTCTAAGGCTAGGATTCTCATTTTTTGGAGTCTAGGATGTTACTCAAATTTTTCAAGACGTTAACTAATTTATTTCAGGGGACTTGCTTTGAAAACACACCCATTTCTATCGTTTAACAAAAATTGGACGTTACATGGCACATATAAGGAAGAAAGGAGGTGATTTATAACAACAACAAAGCCTTTTCCCACTAAGTGGGGTCGGCTACATGGATCAATCGACGCCATAAGCACCTATTGTAAATCATATTTTTAGACAAACCATTTAAATCTAAGTCTCTCTTAATAATTTCTCCTACAGTTTGTCTTGGTCTTCCTCTACCTTTAATTATTGGACTATTCTCCATCTCATCTACTCTCCTAACTGGGGCTTCTATAGGTCTTCTCCGAACATGACCAAACCATCTAAGTCTTGATTCTACAATCTTTTCCACAATAGGGGCGACTTCTACTTTCTCTCTAATGTATTCATTTCTAATCAGATCGCGCCTAGTGTGTCCATTTATCCAACGCAACATTCTCATCTCTGCAACATTGAACTTATTCTCTTGTTGACTTTTTATTGCCCAACACTCAGTTCCATATAACATTGCAGGTCTTATAACTGTGTGATAGAATTTACCTTTAAGTTTGAGTGATACTCTTCTATCACAAATAACACCCGAAGCACTCCTCCACTTCATCCACCCCGCTTGAATCCTATGTTTTATGTCTTCTTCTATTTCCCCATTATGTTGTATGACAGATCCAAGATATTTAAATCGTGTGACTTGTGGTATAATATGTTCTCCAATTTTCATTTCTACACTAGAAGTGATGTGTCTCTTACTAAACTTACACTCCATATACTCGGTTTTATTTCTACTTAAACGAAATCCATGAGTTTCCAAAGCTAATCTCTACCTCTCTAACTTCTCATTCATTTCCACTCTCTATTTCCCAACTAAGACAATATCATCTGCAAATAGCATACACCGTGGTACCGGCTCTTGGATATGTTCAGTAAGCACATCCAATAATAAAGTAAATAGATAAGGAGGTGATTTATAACAAATTCAAAAATTTCCATTGCGTCTTATAACTTTAATTTATTCATTTGAACTCATTTTAAATCTTTTTTGAGAACTATCTTTTTCATAATAAAATTGAGACTCTTTAGTTTATTAAAAATATTTATTTTGAAATTCTTAGGATTTAAAACAATCTAGAATGGTTTGATCAAAGTTTTAGTCAATTGACATTCTAATTTAGACACTAAAGGGTTTTAGTCATTATAATGATTCCTATAGTTTTCAAGGCATTTAAGAACCCTAATGAGTTCAATTTTATCATTTAAAACTGCTTCCTTTAAGTTTTTAAAATTCTGCCTGAAATTATTATTTTATCATTGCGATTTTAATTCATTCTGTTTAGCTGTTTTGGCTCTAGTTTTGGACCATTCTTAGTCTCTTGACCTCATTTCTAGATGCCTTATTTAGCATTCTAACCTTAATTTACCTCAATACATTTTACTTTAAGGTCCTCTTTCATTGATATAATAGTTTTAATTTGGTTCTTTTTTTTTTAGCTTGGACTACTTTTTTCTTATCTATGATCCCTTTTTAAATCATTTATTTCTCTCTTTAAGGACTATTTTAGTTATCAAATTATAGGATATTACAAGGTAAATCCCAAGGAAGTGAGCATAAAGAGCACAAGTAATAGAAAAGTGATGTTTGACAATGAACTAGCCTAGGCAAAGGCTATGTAATTATGAATATGTACTCCCATATGTTAATATATTGCAATTTAAACATGTATAAAAGCATGAGACCATAGTTATATGAGCATCGAATAGTTGTATGACACTATAGAATGTAAATTAGTATATGCAAATCCCTGACGTATTTATGTATAAGGGCATGTGATATAGTAATTTTAAGTTGTAAGATTAATTTTACCTTATGGACCAGTCATACAAGCTGTGAGTATAAATTGAACTTTGCCCACAATGAGAAGTGACACTTTAGAGCTCAATTGGTACCAATTTGAGTCATAAAATGTCTCTTTACCCTTGATAGCCCAAATGACCTAGTTTGGGGCTAAAATTTAGTACACAATTAAGGGACATAAGAGCTTTCTAAATTAGTTATGTATGTTAATGAGAGTTGGAATGACAAGAATCCATGTAAGACATTATTTAATAAAGTAGCACTTTTAGTAACCATAAATTCCATTGCTAAAGAGTTGGTTATCATAATTAGCCACCAAAATGAATGTATTTAATATTGAAAAAATATATATTGTGATGGTATGACAACTAACACTATATTCATATGGGATACTATTCTCTCATAGTCTTAACTACTAAAGGTACGAACTACCACTTATCCTATCACAAGGACTATACTTTATCTTTTTTTAATACATTGCTTTAGTGTATGGGGATTTTTCTCTATTCTTGGCTAGGTCTAATAACTGATAGGTAGTGGTTCATCAACTATAACTTTGGAAAGCTACTCTCTTACTTTCCCTCATCTTACATACTATACCTATCTACTAGAGTAGTTTAGTCAGTGGCTTGGCTATCTAAGAAAAGTCTTGATAACTTTATGGCAATACTCTTCATGTGAAATGGGTCTTGTAACATTTGCATCTCTATAACAATCCCATAGTAATAATACTCAAAGGAATTTCAACTTTTTTCACTATTCTCTATGGGATCATCAATTTTTTGCTTCAAACCTCATCATGCTTTCTTTCTCTTACTAGCTTACCTTATTTTACTTTTCTTTACTTAGTGATGATGTAAATTAAACTTACACTTTGTGTGTATTCATTCTGTTTGTTCTCTATTATCCTACAATCTTTGACTATGCTCATATTCTACACTCAAGTGCCTTTAGCACTAGTTTGTTATGTGTGATATCCGGTTCTTTGAACACGAGAGAAAATGCAAGAAACGTAACATACTGTTTCTCTATAAACACATGAAATTTACCGGATACAAAAGGAAGCCCTCTAGATGGAGTGAATTGAGGTCCAATAAAATTAGAATAATATTCTAGGCCTTAAATAATGGTGATTCAAGGTCAGAGGTGCCTTGAAACCTGAGCCAAAATAGCCAAACGAATTTTAACAAAATGTAATGAAATGTAATGACATTTTTGTAATTTCGGGCAAATTTTAGAATACTCATAGGAGAGCTTTTTAAATGAAAAATTTGAGTTTGTCGGGGTTCTCAGAGGCCCTAAAAACTATGGAAAGCCCCAGGACAGTTAAAACCCCTCCAGTATATGTTTTCCAATGGGGGTAAGCCCAAACTTTAACTAATTCGTTTGGAAAGGTTTTAGCTCCAAATTGAGTGATTCCAAAAGCATTTTATAATATTGAGAATCTAAATTTTATGATGGAAAAGAAGGTTCTAAAAAAGGAGCTAAAATGAATTAGAAACGAAAATGCTAAGAACGAAAGACAAAATTGAAATTTTTGAAAAAGAAGGTTCAAGAAACACCTTTAAATACATGCCCCTTTTCTCTCCCTTATATGACTGAACTTGTTTCTACCTAAGAACAAAAGGAAGACCAGTTGAAAAGGGCATCTAAGTGTAATATCTAGTTCTCTGAACATGAGAGAAAATGCGAGAAATATAACGTATGGTTTTTTCGTAAACGAACAAAATTTACTAGATACAAAAGCAAGTCCCCTAAAATGACTTAGTTAAGGTCCCAAAAAATTTGGGAAGCATTTTAGACTCCTAAAAATGAGAATTCTAGGCTCAGACAAAGAAAAAATGGAGCGAGAATGAAGAAACGAATTTGAACGAAAGGTTGATGAAATGTAAGGGAATTTTTGTCATTTTGAGTAAATTTTAGAATTTTCATATGAGGGCTTTTTAAATGAAATTTTTGAGTTCTCCAGGGTTCTCAGGGGCATTGAAAACTACAAGAAGCCTTGGGACAACTAAAGCCCTCCGATAGACATTTTCTAATGTCGGTCCACCTAAATTTTGACAGATTCATTTATGAAGGTTTTAGCTCCGATTTGAGTGATTCCAAAAGTATTTTACTAAATTGAGAACCTAAATTTTATGATGGAAAAGACGGTTCTCAAAAAGGAGCAAAAATGAATTAGAAACGAAAATGCTAAAAACAAAGGGCAAAATGTAAATTTTTGAAAAGTCTTCTTTCCTCCACTTATATATACAGGGTGCCCACTCTCCCATTCATTTAGCTTCATATGTTTCTGCCCTAGACTAGAGGAAAAACCCTAAGAGAGTGGCACACAAGAGGAAGAGGAAGAGGAGGAGAAATCAAAGCTTGAAGGTATGGATTTTTGTAGTTTTTCATGCTCTTTCCTTTCCAAACCTCTTCTCCTTCATTCTTCTTTATTTCCTATGATTATATTGAAGTATATGGATCTATTTCAAGGGAGAAATTAAGGAGAAAATTCGGATTTGAAGAGAGGAGGCCAAAGAAGATAAGATTCAAGTGAGAAAACAAGGAACAACAAGGTAATTTCTTCTTCCATGGTTGCTACCCTTTGCTCCTCTTCTCTCCATATTTTGTCCCACTTAAGAAGCCATAGGAGGGCTTGGTCTTTAGGTAGAACCAAGGGTGATTCTTAGAAAAAAGAGTGTGAAGAATAAGAATATGCAAAGAAAAGTAACAAATAACCATGAAAATTCAAGATGCAAATTCTAGGGTTTCATATGCTCCTTGTAAAATCTGATTTGATACCTTGATTTCTATGCCTAAATAAGAGTTTAAATGAGCTCCTAAGATCCCTAGAAGTCTCCCCATGTGCTTCCTCCATCAAGAAAACAAACCAAAATCCAAGAAGACCAATTTGCTCCTTAGTCTCGGCCTAGATGGGTTTGTTTTCCTAGGGAGAGTTTTAAATCTTTCTAAGCTCATTTTTGAGTCATATATGATGAGTGAAGATGAGAGGAGACCTTGGGAAAAAATTAGAAATCATAAAAAGTGAGTTGGCCTTATATGTTCCATAATATGACCTAAAGAAGCAACATGTAGTTAGGCTCCTTATTTTAATTGTGTGATGACTCCAAGAGGCTTAAAAAGAGTCAAGAATCATATATGAAAGGAAAGAATGGAGCCTAGAATTTATTTGATGGGTGTTTCTTCATTAGATACATTTTTGGAACCATAAAAGGGTTTATAGGTTAAGTTAGAGTGTGAGGAAGTTGTGCGGCCTTAGAATTAATTCCATAAACCTAATTGGCTTCCATAAATTGTGTTTAGGCCAAGAGAAATTATTCCCACACCTTTGTGTGTGTGAGACCTAAGAAGGGAGAGGAAATTCAAGAGAAAAAGTGTGCACTTACATCCAAGATAGCTCACTCCTCCTTCTCTCATGCACGAATGTATGCTTGGCTTATCTTTGAATGTGTGTTTTAAGCCATGAAAAATATTCTACCATGATTTCATATGCCATGGTACCATGATGATGCATTATTTTTCTAAATGATATTATGATGCTTGCTTGGGTTTACATGAGTGTGGTGAGGCTAAGAACCCTTAGCCATGGTAAGGATGAGCCAAGAACCTTTAAAGTTAGTTGAGACAAAGTAAAGAGTCTCCTAAAAGTGAGGTTGACTCCCAAGAGTAAGGTTGAGTCCAAAAACTTCTTAAAGAATGGGTGAGGCAAGTCCAAAATCTATAAGTGAATGGGTAAGGCTAATCTACTTACTTGGCAAGCCTTTGTAACTATATATGACTTGCTTAAATGTTGAAAATATCTCTTGAATGATTGTACATCCTATGATACTCATGCATGCATTTTCAAGATTTGTTTTGCATCTTTTATGTGTGATTGAAAGGGAGATGAGCTATTGGGATTCTTTGATCCCTCCTCTCTAATTGTAACACCATATATTTCTAACTTATTTCATAACATTCTCATGTATCATATCATCATTTCCATGAAGGAAGTGAGAAAAGTCTATTAAAATAATGCATTTAATTGCACTGCGTCGTGTATAAAAATTTCATTCCGTGTCACATGGACCGTGTGAGCTCATACAACATAATCTCATATTTAATTACATGAATAAAACTCTTTTGCATCATAAAATGTGGCCCATAACTCATGGAATTCAAAGGAAAGCTCAAAATACTCATGTATATTTTCGGCCAGAATTTGGCTATTTTTTGACCAAATTTTAAAAATTCATAATAATTCTAAAAAAATCAAAATCATACATTCTTGGCCATTCTAGAAATCTATGGATGTCTACTTCATACTAAAAATATGTCTAGACCATAACATCTATCATAGAAGACGTTTGACATTCGAAATGGTCCAAAGGTCAAACTACCCACTAGTGCTGTCACAAATTTTTGCAACAAACTTTGCAAATGTCCAATTAATTCCATAAAAATACAATACATGATACCAATTTGGAAAGTTGTGGATGTTAGATAGAGGGGAAAAAGAACTCCAGACCAGTTCAAGTAGCCCAGACCAGTTCAAAACTCTTAATACTAGACAGATTCTTTAAAATTTCATATCTCCCTCTTTAAACATCTAAATAAGGTGCTTCTAGTTGGCACGAGTCACTGGGAATGTCTAGTTTTTCTGTGTAAAATTTCATGGCAATTGGACATCAGTTGAGTCTTGTGTGACAGATTACATTTTTAGACCAGATAAATAGTGCAACAGACCAAAACCAGAAAAATTGCCAACTTTAGAAATTTGTCAAATATTATGTAGATCTCCAAAAATCATGTTCTTTAGCTTTCCAAAAATTTCTCAACAAGCTCTAATTGCATGACAAATATCAAATCAAGAAGAGTTGATTTGGATAAAAAAGTGACATAGGGTTCTAGAATAACAAATTTATGCCTCATATAGGGTACCAAAATATCCAAATGGCTTCTCTCAATGTTTGGCACCTCTTGAGCAAGTCTAAAAACATGAATATGACTTGTTTAAACTCCCCAAGTGGTCCCAAACCTCATGCATCTCAATTTGGCCATGCCACTTCCACATATATACTAGTGCATTAAACTTTCAAAAAGTAAAAATAGCCATTTCATACTCATTTTACATTCTAGTATTCACATGCCATAATCTCTCATTCATACATGATACATCAACGTATTTATACATATTCATGACCTCATAGAACATATACATCTATGGATTACAAAATTTGCCATTCATATGGCTTTAAAGTAGCCAATTCCATGCACTTTAATATCCTACTCTCTTTTCCCAAGGGGTTGGCTTCCATTACCTTACTCTCTTGGTCCACCTAGCATGTTAGAACATTGGAAAGGAGGGGATGAGATTCAAAGAATCCCAATAGCTCATCTCCCATTCAATCATACAAAACGGATGCAAACAAGTCTCATAAATGCATGTATGGTCATGTGGACATGTGCAAGCATTCAAGAAATATTTTCATCATTTGAGAAAGTCATACATAACATACAAAGGCTTGCCAAGCAAGTGGACTGGGCTCACCTAATTTCTTGTGGATATTGGACTTGCCTCACCCATTCTTTAAGATATTCTTAGACTCAACCATGCTCTTGGGAGCCCGTCATGCTTTTAGGAGACTCTTTGCTCTGTCTCAACTAATCTCAAGGGTTCTTGGCTCATCCTCACCATAACTAAGAGTTCTTGGCCTCACTACACTCAAGCAAATCCAAGCACACATCAAAACATCATATGAAACATAATATGTCATCATAAAATTATGGCATATGAAATCATGCTATCATACTCTTCATGGCTTAAAAATACACATACACACATTCTCAGATAAGCTAAGCATACATCCATGCATGAGAGAAGGTGGGGAGAGCTACCTTATACATAATCACACACTTTTCTTCTTGAATCAAGGCTCCTTCTTTTGGCCACACACACACAAAAGTGTGTGGATGGTTTCTCTTGGCCTAAACACAATTTATGGAAGCCAATTAGGTTCATGGAATTAATTCTAAGGCTACACAACTCACTTAGACACTAACTTGCTCTATAAACCTCATTATGTTAGACACTAACTTGCTCTATAAAGCTCAATATGGTTCCATAATTGCACCTAATGAAGCAACATCCTTCAAATAAATTCTAGTCTCCATTTTTTCCTTTCAAATATGATTCTTAACTCCTTTTAAGCCTCTTGGAGTCATCATACAATTAAAACAAAGAGCATAACTACATGTTGCTCCTTTAGGTCATAATATAGAACCTAAAGCACCAATTCACTTTCTATGGGTTCTAAATTTTTTCCAAGGCCTCCCTTCATTTTCATTCATCATATATGACTCAAGAATGGGTTTAGAAAAATTTAAAACTCTCCCTAACTATCCCAACCTCCTTAGGGTGAAACCATGAGGCTTGTTAGTCTCCATGGATTTTGCT
The DNA here is from genome assembly GCA_026724425.1 of Erythrophleum ivorense. NCBI lineage: Eukaryota > Viridiplantae > Streptophyta > Magnoliopsida > Fabales > Fabaceae > Erythrophleum > Erythrophleum ivorense. The sequence continues at coordinate 64,281 of JAIUCV010001283.1, forward strand.
TGGTTTTCTTAAAGGGGGAAGCATGTGGGGAACATCTTAGGGATCTTAGGAGCTCATTTAAACTCTCATTTAGACATAGGAATTAAGGTATCAAATCAGATTTTACAAGGAACATATGAAACCCTAGACTTTGCATCTTGAATTTCCATGGTTATTTGTTAATTCTCTTTACATCTTCTTAATCTCTACATCCTTTTTCCTAAGAATCACCCTTGGTTCAGCTTAAAACCAAGCCCTCCTATGTTTTTATATATGGGGCGAAATGGGTGGAAAAGGGAAGCAAGAGGTATCAACCATGGAAAAAGAAATTACCTTATTTTTCCTTGTTTTCTCACTTGAATCTTGTGTTCTTTGAGCTCCTCTCTTCAAATCCAAAATTTTCCCTCAATTTCTCCTTTAAAATAGATCCATATACTTCATTATAATCATAGGAAATAAAGGAGAATGAAGGAGAAAAGGTTTGGAGGAGAAAGAGCATGAAAAACTACTAAGAAACCATACCTTAAAGCTTGAATTTCTTCTCCTCTTCTTCTTCCCTTGGTGCGCCACTCTCCTAGGGTTTTTCCTCTAATTTTGGGTAGAACAATCTAAAGCTAAATGAGGGAAAAGTATGAGGTGCCACCTATTTATAAGGGAGGAAGAAATACTTTTTCAAAAATTTTTATTTTACCCTTCATTTTTGGCATTTTCGTTTCTCCTTAGTTTTAGCTCCTTTTTGAGAATCGTATTTTTTATTATAAAATTTAGGTTCCCAATTTAGTAAAATACTTTTAGAATCACTCAAATTGGAGCTAAAACTTTCCCGAACAAATCAGTCAAAGTTTAGGTACATCGACGTTGGAAACCATCCACCAAAAGGGCTTTAGCTGTCATGGCCTTCTCATGGTTTTCAGGGCCTCTGAGAACCTTGGAAACTCAAAACTTTCATTTAAAAAGCCCTCCTGGTGATTTTCAAAATTTGCTCAAAATTACAAAAATGCCATTATGTTTTGTAAGCTTTTCGTAAGAAATTGTTTCTTCATTCTAACTCCATTTTTCTTTCCATCTGAGCTTAGAATTCTCATTTTTAGGAGTCTAGAATGCTTTCCAAATTTTTTGGGACCTTAACTACATCATCTTGGGGGACTTCCTTTTGTATCTGATGAATTTCATTTGTTGACGAAGAATCCGTATGTTACATTTCTCACATTTTTTTTTATTTTCAAAGAATTGGATGTTACACCAATGTTCTAACATGCTAAGTGGGCAAAAAGAATAAGGAAATAGAAGCCAACCTCTTGAAAGATGAGGGCATGGCATCAAAGTGCATGGAATTTACTTCTTTAAGGCCATTTAAGTGGTAATTATTATAACCTATTATTGTACATGAGCTATGACCTCTTAAGCATGTGTAATTATGTTGATATGTTATGTATAAATGAGAAATTATGTTATGTGAATACTAGAATGTAATTTGAGCATGTAATGGCAATTCTAGTTTCTTAAAGACTTGATGCATTAGTGCATAAGTAGAAGTGGAATGACCAAATTAAGATGCATGAGATTTGAGACCATTTGGTTAGTTCATACAAATCATAATCATGCTTTTAAACTTTCCCAAGAGGTGCCAAACACTAAGGGAAGTCATTTGGACACTTTGGTATCGTATATGGAGCTAGAATTGACTATATTAAAAACCTATACCACTCTTTATCCAAATGAACTCTTCTTGATCTGAGACTTGGCATACAATTAGAACTTGTTAAGAGCTTTTTGGGAAGCTAAAATACATAATTTTTAGAGGCCTATGGAATATTTGATGAATTTTTAAAGTTAAAAAAAATTCTGATTTTGGTTAGGTTACTATTCACACTAATCTGAAAATGAATTCTATCACTCAGGGGTCAAATGATATCCAATTGCCACAAAATTTTATACAAGAAATTAGACATCCCTACTGACTTGTGCCAACTAGAAATACCCCGTTTGGATGTCTAGAGAGGGAGATATGAATTTTTAAAGTTTTTGCCCAATATCAGGTGTTCAGACTGACTTCAAATACTGTTTGATTGATTTTCGAGGTCTGGACATGCCTAAACTGGTCTAAAGTTATTTTTCCCTCTAAATAACATATATAGCTTTCCAAATCATATCATTTACATAGATTGAATTTTTGTGAAATTAATTGGATATTTTTTAAGTTTGTAGTAGAAACTTATGACAATACCAGTAACCAGTCAGACCTTTGTACCTGTTCGAATGTCAAACATCTTTTGTGTTCTGTTTCATGGCCTGGACATATTTTTAGCATAAAGTAGACATGTGTTGCTTTCTATAATGGTAAAGAATGTATGATTTTGATTTTTTTAGAATTAGTTATGAAATTCCAAATTTTATGACAGAAGTGGGGAAATTTTGGCCAAAATGGAAACTATGAATTTTATGCATTCCCTTGCCTTGCATGAGCTCTAGGCCATTTTTGGTGATGGATATGAGTTGTATCTATGTAATTAAATATGAGAATGTGATAATGAGCTCACATAGTCCACGGGACACCAAACAAAAAAATTTATATGCGACGTAACGCTAAATTATTCACTTTTTATATGCTATTTTCTTGTATTCTTGTGAATTCCATAACATGAGACTTGGAAATAGCATGAGGTAAAGTTAGGAAATTATGGTGTTACACTAAGCATGGAGGAAAATAAGGGGAAAAAATCCAAGAAAAAGGTAAGAAAAGTGTAGAAATTCAAGCTCTTCCCTTTAGCAATTTGATTTCTCTTCTTCTGCTCTTTCTTCGCATAGCTTTGGCACATGAATTGGTTCTGTTTTGAGCTCAGAACAGAGGGGGAATTGTTGAATTTGGAGAGGAGAGTTCAAGTAAGGGGAAAAGCATTCAAGAAAGGCTTGAATTCAAGATAAAATTCTTAATTTCCATTCTTCCCTTTTCTTGTTCTTCTTATGTGTCTTTTGTCCTCCATGTGGACAGCCAAGGGGAGAGTGATTTTGGGCAGAACCAAAGATGAATCATAGGAATTAAGGTGTGGGAATTAAGAATATGCAAAGAAAACAAAGTAAGAACAATGAAATTGTAAGATAGAAAAGCTAAGGAATTGTGTGTGCCACCTAAATTCTGATTTTGTCTAAGAGTTTCTAGGCCAAAGTAAGTGTTTGTATAAGCTCCGAAGATCCCTAGAGAGCTTCCCACATGCATCTCCCATAAAGGAAAGCAAGACAACCTCCATTGGTGCCAAGGTGAGCATAGGTTCGGCCAAGGGGAGATGAAGCACCAAGGGAGTGTTTTAATTTCTTCCAAACTTATTTTTGTATCATATATGATGGGAGAGTATAAAAGGAAGCCTTGGAAAAATTTTAGAAGTCATGAATAATGAGATGGAGCTATAGGTTCCATATTGTAGCATAATGACTCAAGACCTAGCTAGGCTTCTTAAAGTAAATGTGTGATGACTCCAAGGAGTCTAAATGGAGTCAAGAGTCATAGATTAAGGGAGAGAATGGAGCCAAGATCATAAATTCCCAAGGTTGCTTCATTAGGTGTTTTATAGAACCATAATTGAACCATAAGAGCAACCAAGTTGTTCTAGTGTGTAATGCCCATAACTTCTAATCATGGTAATTATGGTAAAATATGCAATTAATGCTTAATGATCAAGATTTTAAGTCATTACAATTAAATACATTGTGAAAATATAGGGAAATTTGAACTTCAATAATATTAGGGTCATTAACTACACAGCCATAAATGTGAGAATACATAAGAGAAATTGTAATCATGAGGGGTTTGTGATTCATCCATCCATCAATTCCAATGCATAAAAACCTCCTACAAGTGTTCCTATATCATTCTTTAGCATTACCATTAGAGAAATTAAGGTTTCTAGACTAAAGGTAGGAGTTTGGGAACCTTCACCGTGACTTGAAACTCTCCCATCGCGGCTAAGTTAGTTACTGGAGCTCAAAAACTAAGCTTTCACTCTCCGCCGCAGCCCCGACTTTCAGTGTTGTGGCTAAGTTACTCTCGGGAATCTTACTAGGCAACTCACGTGAATCTCGCCGAGGTAATAGCTACGGCAAATTGAACCATCGCCATGACGAGCCTATGTGGCGCCATGGCAGAAATAACTTATGGAGCTATTGTTCAAAGTCCTGTGATTCTTGCCTCGGTAGGAAACACTTGCATCATGGCGAGACTAGCTATTGAACATTCCTTACCTAGTTTCCTCGACTTGAGTTGCAACGGGACATGTTTACTCTCTATCACCATCCCTGTGCAACATTTTCTCTTTGTGCCGCGGTGAGATTCCTCGCGTTGCCACTCTTCTCACCTTTGTCACACTCCTAGCCGCGGCGTAACCCCCTCCTACAATTACATCTTTCAAATTTCATCCCATGTACTCCAATTCTACCCCTAGAGACACTCTAGGACCATTCTACCTTAATTTGTAAGGCTCTAATAGTTTTCATTCACCTAATTTACCTAACTTATCTATCATTACTAGTTTAAGACTTAAGTGTTAATTTCTACTCCTCCAACTATCCTATATCAACAAGTTCATAGAGCAATAATAGTAAGAATTCATAAACTATCAACAATTATCATTTGATACATATTCCATTAAAGATTCCATACATCGTTGGTTTGAAATCAACATCTAGTGTATCACATGATTACATTTTCAATAGTAGACCATATTATAAATTCAACAAAGTTCATATATCAGATGTTATAAGTTCATACATCTAATAACAAGCTAAAATGACGCCTAACTCCTCAATAGACACATCCTAAGTAATCAAAATATAAATATCTACACTTAACAATATGATTACATGATGATACTATATAAAAGAATAATAAAATTACATTTACTTTACTCAGATCAGCCCAAGTGTAACTTTCTCCACACATGGCTAGAGCTCATAGATTTTCATCCACTTACTTTCCCTTATCCTTACCTGAAGGGCCTTCACCTGAAAGTATGATCCCATAAAATGGGGTGAGATGCAAATCTCAATAACTAAGGCAAATTCCATTCATATATTCCATTTTAATTAACATATATGCATGATTTCATATAAGCATTAGAAAATATACTAACCATATCAGTAAATGAAACAATTAGGCTATCTATGATTACTATCCCATACTAGCAATCACAATTGCACATGTTAAAGGCCAATAACACTGGGAGAGGCCTGTCCATGACACCTAATCCCCAATGAGTACAACCAGGGCTCAGTGCATTTAGGGTTTGATCATAACCCGGTGCTCGATTGAAGCACATGCACAGGTGACAGCCGCACCATAGCTCCACCATGGACTCAGAGGGGCCAATCACATATAAAAGATAGCTAACCAATTCATTTAGCATTCAAAATCATATCATGCAAAAAATACAAAATTAAAACATACATATGCATGGAATTAGCATGAACCGTGGTTACCTTACTTGTAGGTAAGTTAGGAAGCTAACAACAGTACCAAAATCCTCCTATAATCACAATATCAGAAAATTATCACTTTATATCAGTCCATCACTATCCCATTAATCATTTATGGTAATAACCCAATGCTCAAAGAATTAAATTACTAATAGTTACCTAAGGGACACCGACCCAATCACCAAGAGCTTCTAATTTCAGGTTTTGCCTTCCCTAAACCAGAAACATCAAAATATCACTTTAAACCCTATGAAAATTCGGACAAAATTAAGGCCCATACTATAAATCCACTATGGGGGTCTTAAACTAGTAGAAAATATATCAAAATGAAGAGTTTATACTTACTAATAACACCCCCGCCTCAACCTACGAAATTTCACCATGGAAACATCAAATAGCAAGTTTTAGGTTTTGGGTGTGGGTGAAAGTGTTCCAAATAAGAAGCTGATTAGGTCAAATCGAAGAGAAAGAGGAGAGGATTAAGTTATATAACTATTACCTTGACTGAATCTTGCTCTAGGAGTGAGAAATGATGGAATTTTGTGCTAACCCTGGCCTCCCCTTTGGACCTCCGAATTTGTGTTTGTTTTGTGTTTCTAGTGGTTCTGCAGAATGGGGGGTAGCTAGAATGATTTTTAGGGTTTAAGTTGGGTCCTAAATGGGTTATGCGTTGACCTACCAGCCTAAAGACCTATTGGGCTAAGGCTTTGATTTGTTGGGCCAATTATAAGAGTTCAGATTTTTAGTTAGATTAAGTCAAGTTTTTAAGTGCCCATTTAGTTGAGGTCTGCATAAGGGATATTGGGCCAATTACAAGAGCTTATGTAAGTTGCGTCTTGGGCTTGTATCTCACTAAATCAGATTGGGCTATCACTAAGCCGTCTCTGTTGGGCGAAGTCTCACATTAAATGGTTGGGTCTGCACCTAAAATTATTGGGCCTCCATTAGTCTCTAACCATGGCCTATTAAATTTTAGTTTGGGCCTAGATGAGGTTTCTAACCCAATTAAATCTCAAACTCATATTAATAATTTATCTATCTAAAATTTTCATTCACATAACTTGTCCAATTACTCCATATTAATTATTCTTAATTAACCCAAATCCATGATTAACACCTCAATTAATTTTTGGGGTGTTACATTCTCCCCTCCTTTTAGAAATTTTGTCCTCAAAATTAGACATTCCTTACTCAAATAACGCAAGATAATCCTTCCTTATTGCTTCCCTTGTCTCCCAAGTTGCTTCATCCGGAGTAAGTCCCTTTCATACTACCATTACCAAGAGGATGTTCTTATTATGTAGCTATTTGACTTTTGAGTCCACAATCCTTTCCAGCTCAACCACGTAAGCCAAATCATCTTGTAGATGCACATTCTCATGCTCAATGACATGCAAAGGGTCCAAGTGATACTTTTTCAGTTGGGACACATGGAACACATCATGCAATCTGGCTAGGTTTGGAGGTAAAGCAACTCTATAGGCCACGGGTCCTATCCTTTCAAGGATTTGGAAAGGACAAAGATAACGAGAATTGAGCTTTCTTATCCTGATAGACCATCTTACACCCATCACTGGAGTAGCCTTAAAGAACACATGGTCTCCTACCTCAAATTCTAAGGGTCTCCTTCTCTTATTCGCATAACTCTTTTGCCTACTCTGGGCAACCAACAACTTCTTTCTAATAAGTTCTATTTGGTGGGTGGTTTGGTTCACTATGTCCGAACCTAAAAGACTCCTCTCACCGAGCTCTACCTAACATAAGGGTGACCTGTACTTTCTCCCATAAAATGCCTCAAATGGTGCTATTTGGATACTGGAATGGTAACTATTATTGTAGGCAAACTCAGTTAAGGTCAAATACACATCCTAGTTCCCCTTTAACTCTAACACACTAGCCCTAAGCATGTCCTCAAGGGTCTGGATGGTCCTTTCAGTCTGTCCATCAGACTGAGGATGATAGGCAGTGCTAAAGTTAAGACTAGTACCTAAAGCTTTTTATAGAGAACGCCAAAATTTTGATGTGAACCTTGAGTCTCTATCTGACACAATGTTATTAAGGACACTATGTAATCTCACAATTTCACAAACATACAGTTGAGCTAGTCTATCTAGAGGATAAGCGGCTCTAATAGGTAAAAAGTGGGCAGACTTTGTCAATCTATCCATAATCACCCAAATAACATCATAACCTGAGGATGTTCTAGGCAAACCCATCACAAAATCCATGGATATGCTATCCCATTTCCATTCTGGAATCTTTAAAGGGTGTAACAAACCTGCGGGTCTTTGGTGTTCAATTTTAACCCTTTGACAAACTAAACATTTAGCAACAAATTTCGCTATGTCTAATTTCATCCCAGGCTACCAAAAACTGTTCTTAAGATCTTTATACATCTTAGTGTTGCCTGGATGAATGGTGTACCTACTTTTATGAGCTTCCGACAACACTATATTCCTTAACTCTTCATCCTTGGGTATGCACACTCTACCCTGGTACCTTACAAAACCATCCTCTAATAGGTCAAAATCTTTGACCTCACTATTCCCCAATTGCTCCCTAATCCTTCCTAAATGTTTATCTAGTTCTTGGGCTTCCTTAAGTCTCTTCCTAAAGTCATTCTCTATCCTCAACTCTTTCAAAAGAAGAATGTTAGGATGCGTTGAAATTGATAGATTCAAATCTCTTAACTCCTCAATCAACCTTTGTTCCCTAAGCATCATCATTGCCATGTGAATAGATTTCCTACCTCAAGGCATCAGCGACCACATTTGCCTTCCTTGGATGATACTTTAAGGAGAAGTCGTAGTCTTGAAGAAATTCCATCCACCTCCTTTGCTTCATGTTCAACTCATTTTGGTCAAACAAGCTCTTCAAACTTTTATGATCATTATACACCTCAAATTGGGCACCATAGAGATAGTGCCTCCAAATCTTAAGGGCAAAAACTATAGTCGTTAGCTCTAGGTCATGGGTGGGGTAATTCTCCTCATGGGGTCTAAGTTGCCTAGAAGTATAGGCTGTCACCCTACCTTGTTGCATTAAAACACACCATAATCCTTTCTTAAAAGCGTCATTATAGACTGTGAGTGTCTCTTTAGGGTTAGGTATCACTAACACAGGTGCGGTGGTAAGCCTATCTTTAAGCTCCTGAAAAGCATTCTCACACTTGGCATCCCACACAAATGGTTAGCCCTTCCTAGTCAATTTTGTCAAAGGCATGGCTAACTGAGAAAATCACTTAATGAATCTTCTATAATAGCCAATTAGACCTAAGAAGCTACAAATTTCAGTCACCATTTTGGGTCTCTCCTAATTCAGTACCACTTCTACCTTGCTAGGATCTACCGCTACCCCTTGTTCTGATATCACATAACCTAAGAAATTGACCTCCCACAACCAAAACTCACACTTGCTCAACTTAGCATACAACTTATGCTCTCTCAATGTTTGAAGAACTATTCTAAGATGCTCTTCATGCTCTTCGCTACTTTTAGAGTAGATAAGAATGTTATCTATGAATACTACCACAAACTGGTCAAGATAGGGCCTAAAAATCCTATTAATGTAATCCATGAAAATGACAGGGGCATTAGTTAACTCAAAAGGCATAACTAGGAACTCATAATGGCCATATCGAGTCTTAAAGGCAGTTTTAGGTATATCCTTAACCCTGACTCTAAGTTGGTGATATCTCGATCTAAGGTCAGTCTTTGAAAAGACTGACGCTCCAACTAATTGGTCAAGTAAGTCATCAATTCTAGGCAAAGGGTATTTATTCTTGATGATCTCTTGGTTCAGTTGCCTATAGTCAATACAAAGCCTAAAGCTACCATCCTTCTTCTTGACAAACAATACTGGTGCTCCCTATAGAGACACACTTAGCATAATAAACCCTTTCTCAAGTAACTCCTCTAATTGACTATTCAACTCAACTAACTTAATAGGCACCATTTTATACGGGGCCTTAGAAATCAAACCTGTACCGGGTACTAAATCAATGAAAAATTCTAGCTCTTTCTCTAGGGGTAATCCACTAAAATCCTTAGGAAAAACCTCAGGGAACTCCCTAATCACAGGTATATCTTCTAACCTATCATCAAGCTCAACATGCAATGAAAAGAATACTAGAAACCCTTGGCAATCTTGCCTAAGGTGCCTCCCGGCTTGGGCAACAAACAAACAAGTAAGCTCAGTCACAGGGCAAGTTTTCGGTATAATGGCAGGTAAAGAAACGGTATTACAGTTACAATTAAGGATTACATTATTAGCTGACAACCAGTCCATACTAATGATTACATCAAAATCACACAAAGGGATGCAAATCAAGTCAAGGGTAGTACAACAACTATCCAATTATACGGTACAATTTAAGCATACATCAGATGTAATTATAGAATATCTAGTAGAGGTGGACATAGATAATTTAAATGGCAACAGGCTAATTATAAGACCCAGATGCTTAACACAGTAATATGAGATGAATGAGTGGGTCACACCTGAATCAAACAAAGCATCTACAACATGATTATGAACAAGTAAAGTACCTCAAACTAGGGGATCTACTAGCCTCTTACTACATAAGGGCAAACAACCTTCCCTGAGTAGGTGATTTAATAGATGAGGCCGACTCTCGTGACATCGTGCAAGTTCGTGCATAGTATCTAGCCTTCCCACAATTATAGCACACTGAGCATGCCCCATTCCCATGGTTCTTCCCATACCAGGCACAAGTGGGTGGGGCACTCACTGTACTTCTCGGTGGTCCCATGCTTCTTCTTTGAGGGACATTCCTTGGGGGTAGTCTCCTACCCCATGAGCCACTCCTACTGTTAGCTCCCTTCTTAATTCTACCCCTAAAGGGCTCCATGCCCCAATCACGCTTGCCCTCCTGGGTCTTCTTCCTCTTAGCCTCACTTTTCATCATGATCCTTTCCGTTACTCTACACTTCTCTACCAATTCATCAAAATTATGGATCTATAAAGATATAATTTTGTCCTTAATCTCTGATTTCAGGCCTCTTTCAAATTTTTCAGTGTTTCATGGCTCATCATTAAATCATTTCAAGTAGGAGGAGAAGCGAGACAATTGAATGAACTTGGCTGCATATTGATCCACATTCATGTCCTCTTGTTCAAAGAAGTTAAACTCGGCTTCCTTGTCAGCCCTCACTAATAGTGGGAAATACTTGCTCATAAAAATGGTTTGGAAGCTTCCTCAAGTCAAAGGTATCCCTTTTGCAATTAAAAATCTTAAGGCATTCCTCCACCAATGCTCAGCCTCACCCTCCAACTTGTATATGGCCAACTTTGCCTTTTGCTCTGTGGTGCAGGTTATAATGCATAGTTTCAACCTAGGTTAGATCAAGCACCAAAGGGTAGTTTTAATTTGTTTGAAGCTTAGTTTTGGGTCATGTATGATGGAAAAGGATGAGAGGAAGCCTTGGAAAAATTTTAGAAGCCATGGATAGTGAGAAGGGATTATAGGTTCCATATTATGGCTTAAAGAAGCAACACCTAACTAGGCTCCTTAATTTGATTGTGTGATGACTCCAAGAGGTTTCAATGGAGTCAAGAATCATGAATGAATGGAGAGAATGGAGCCAAGATAATGTTTTCTTAAGATTACTTCATTAAGTACATTATGGAACCATAAAAGAGTCTTATGAGTCACCTAGCTTTTTTAGTGAATGTGTGGCCTTAGAATATGATTCAAGAGTGTAATTAATTTCCATATGATGTATCTAGGCCAAAAGAAATGATCTCCACCTTTTTAAGTATGTGCAGTCAAGGGAGAGGACTCAAGGCTCAAGGAAAAAGTGTACGAATGCAAGCAAGGTAGCTCTCTCCACCTTCACTTATGCATCAATGTGTGCGTACATTGTCTTTGAATGTAAGTACATATGTTTTGATGCTATAAAAAGTATTTTAGCATGAGCTTTTACTCCATAGTACCATGATGATGTTTTATGCATTTAAATGATGTTTTATATGCTTACCTTGGTTTGCTTGAGTATAAAGAAGCCAATAACCCTCTAGCCATGGTGAGGATGAGCCAAGAACCCTTAAACTTAGTTGAGAGAAAGTAAAGAGTCTCCTGAGAGTAAGGTTGAGTCCCAAGAGTAAGGTTGAGTCAAAACCTCTTAGAGAAAATGTGAGGCAAGTCTAAAATCCATAAGTGAATGGGTGAGGCTAATCCACTCACTTGGCAAGCTTATTTATGTAAGTATAACTTGTTCAAATACTAAGAATGTTTCTTGAATGCTCACACATTTCAATATGTTTGTACATGCATTTTCAAGATTTGTATTGTACACTTTATGTGTGATTGAAAGAAAGATGAGCTATTGGGATTCTTTGAATCTCATTGCCTCCTCTCCAATGTTCTAAAATGCTAAGTGGACCAAGTGAATAAGGTAATGGGAGCCAACAGCTTGGAAGATAAGAGAATGACAATATATTACATAAATTTTGATTGTTTATAGCCATATGAATGGTAAAGTGGCTTTGTATATATTATTTTTGAGATGTAAGCTCATGTATAAATGTAAAATTATGTATGACTCTTGTATAGACTATATGTGGTATGAAATCAATATAAATGGAAATTTTGGCTTCTTGATGGCTTGGTGTATTAGTGTATTAATGGAAGTGGAATGATCAAGTTAAGATGCATGAGGTTTGGAACCACTTGGGCAGTTCATGCAAGTCATATTCATGCTTTTAAACTTGCCCAAGAAGTGCCAAACATTAAAGGAGGCTATTTGGACACATTTGATATCTCATATGGAGCAAAATTAACCATATTGATGAGCTATACCACTTTTTGTCTAAATGAGCTCTTCTTGGTTTGAAATTTGGCATGTATCTAAATCTTGTTGAGAGCTTTTTAGGAAGCTAGAGTGTAGAATTTTTGGAGGTCTATAAAATATATGATAAATTTTCAAAGTTAGAAATTTTTTTAGTTTTGGTTTAGTGCACTATTCATTCTGGTCTAAAATGAAACTCTATCACTTATAGGGCAAATGATGTCCAATTGCCACGAAATTTTACAGGGAGAAACTAGACCTTTCCATGACTTGTGCCAATTGGAAGCACCTCATTTGGAAGTCTACAAAGGGAGATATAAATTTTTGAAATTTCTATCTAGTATCAGGTGTTCAATCAGATCTGTGTTACTATTTGATTAGTTTCCAAGGCTTGGATGTGCCTGGAATGGTCTGAAATCCATAGCTTTCCCGATTGGTATCATTTTTATGGATTAGATTTTTGTGAAATTAAGTGGACATTTTTGAAATTTATAGTAAAAATAAGTATCAGTACTAGTAGCTAGTCGGACCTTTGTACTTTTTTCAATGTCAAACGTGGTCCAGATGCTATGTTTATGACTTGAAATTATTTTTAGTGTAAAGCTAACACTCAGAGCTTTCCAGGAACCTATAGCATGGAAGATTTTGATTTTTTTAGAATTAGTTATGATTTTTCAAAGTTTGTGATAGAAAATATGGAATTCTGGTCGAGGCTATACTATGGTATTTTGTGTGTTCATTTCTCTTGCACGAGTTCTAGGCAACTTTTGGTGATGGAATTGAGTTGTATTTATGTAATTGAATATAATAATGTGATATATGAGCTTACATGGTCCACAGGACATCGGATGAAAAATTTATACACTACGTAATGCTAAAATATTCATTATTTTAATGTCATTTTCTTGCCTCCTATGTGAGATGCATGGTTTAAGGCATGAAAATAGCATAAGGTAAGCCATAAATCTATGGTGTTACAAAAACCCTCTAGTGTATATTTTTCAACGTCGGTGAACTCAAACTTTGACAGATTTGTTTGGGAAGGTTTTAGCTCTAAATTGAGTAATTCCAAAGGCATTTTATTAATTAGGAACCTAAATTTTATGATAAAAAAGGAAGTTCTCAAAAAGGAGCTAAAACAAGGCAAAACAAAAATGCCACAACGAAAGGGCAAAAATGAAATTTTTGAGAAAAGTAGCTTCTTGAACCTTCTACATAAATCACGCCACTTCTCCCCTCTTCTTTAGGTCGACTTGTTCTGTCCAAAAATAGAAAAGAAGAGCAGCAATTAGGGCACACAAGAGGAAGAGAGATTTGGAGGAAGAAAAGATAAGAGAGGTAGGAAAATTTAAGGAGTTTCATACTTCTTCCTCTTGCAACTTTGTTCCTCTCCCTCCAAGTTTTCTTTCCATGGTTTTATTAAGTAGTTTGGTTCTATTTTGAGTCCAGAATAGAGAGTGATAGTTCAAATTTCTTGAGAAGAAGTAAACCAAGAAGAAAGGCATTTAAAAGTAAGCTTGAATCTAAGGTAATTATTGTTCTTTGTTGCTTCTTCTCCTTACTGTTCCTTTGTGTAATTTTGGCCAAGAATAGAACCAATGGAGGGGAATATTTTTTGCCTAAGATCAAGAAAGGAACTTAGGTTTTGGACCATGGGGAAGTAGAATATACCAAGAAATTGCAAGAAAAACTAATGGAAATTAAGTTAGAAAAGTGTAGAGCTCTTGAAGGGTTTGTAAAAACTGATTTAATACATGAATTTCCTAGGCTATGTAAGTGTTTAATTAAGTTTCTAAGACCTCTAGGAAGCCTCCCAAATGGCTCTCCCATTAAGGAAAAATCAAGAAACTAATAAATCTACTTCCTACACCATGCCTTGACCAAGCTAGGATAAATAGGTTAAGAAGTGTTTTAATTTGTTCTAGCCTTGGTTTGGAACTTCATATGATGGTAGAAGGTTAGAGGAACCCTTGGCAAAAATTTAAGAGCTATGGTTTAGGAGATGAGACAATAGCTTTCATAATGGAGCCTTATAAAGCAACATGTATCTAGACTTATGTAAGTGAGTGTGTGATGGTTTCAGAGACCTTAAATGAGGACGAGAGGCTTAGAAATGAGAAGAGAATGGAGTCTAGAACTTGAATTGTGAGAGTTGCTTCAATAGGCCACTAATGGAACCATTATGTAACCTTTGGAACCATTTATGCTTTTAAGAATAAATGTAGTGTCTTGGCTTGCTTCAAGAGTGTAATTGTGTGCTATTTATGATGTTTAGTCCAAGAGAATTCCAACCCACCTAGGTGTGCTTGTGAAACTGAGAAAGGGAAGGAAAAAGACCAAGAGAAGCTTGCATAAATACTAAGGTAGCTCTCCACCTCATTCTTCTTGCATTCTTGGGTGTATGTATGTCATTGTGTGCATGTATGTACTTTTGTGATTTAAGATCATGCCACTTGATGCTTTGAAATTGCATTGGTACCAATGTGTTGCGTTGAATGTTATTGCTTGTGAAAAATTGCTCATAAGGGTGAGGTGATGCCAAAAGTCCCTTAATGTGGGTGAGAAGATGCCAAAAGTCTCATGGCATGCATGAAACAAGGCCAAAGGTCCCTTGGATGGGTGAGGCCAAGTCAAACGTCTCTAGGCCAAGGGTGAGGCAAATCCAAAAGTCCTAAAAATGGGGTGAGGCAAAACCAAAAGTTCCTAAAGTATATTCTTGAGTTTAATGTGAAATGGTGGCATAAAAAGATGGCTTTGCATGCTTTATGACTGAGTTATTTTTTTATACTTGTGCCTTTGATATATGTATGCTTTAAATGTGCATGTAAATGGGAATGTGAACTATTAAGATTCCATGAATCCCACTCCCTTTGCCTCTTTCATCTTAATATGTCTAGGTGGCACTCATGAAGCAAAAAATGTAAGCTAAGGGACTTGAGAAGCTACACTTTGATAGTTATGTAGTTTTACTTGTAATTGAATATCAAAGTAAACTTGTACATGTTATTTTTGAATTGTGAACATTTGAGAAAATGTAATATCATATATATGAATGATGTAAGAACCATAATTAGCACCAAAGTATTGAGATTGTAAGTTTTGTGTATTGTATGGCTTATGATCATTTGTGTATTCTTGGATGTGGAGTGACCAAAACAAGATGCATGAGGTTTAAAACCACTTGGGCTGTTCATATAAGTTGTATTCATGCTTTCAAACTTACCCAAGAGGTGTCAAACACCAAAGAGAGCCATATGGATCAAGTTGATACCTTATGTGATTCAAAATTGCCTACTTTGGTGAGCTATGGTAAAATCTATACAAATGAGCTCTTCTTGGTCTGAAATTTAGCATGCATGTAAATATTATTGAGAGCTTTTTGGGAAACTAAAGTGCATAATATTTGGAGGTCTACAGAATGTTTGGCAAATTGTTGAAGTTGGCTGAAATTTCTAAAATGGACAGGGTTACTGTTCATTTGGTTTGAAAATAGATCTTTGTCATTCATGGGGCAAATGATGTCCAATGGTTATGAACTTCTACAAGGAGAAACTAGACCTTCCCAGTGACCTGTGGCAAATGGAAGCACCTCAATTGGATGTCTAGAAAGGGAGATATGAATTTTTGAAGTTTCTGTTATGTTCTAGGTGCATAGTCAAACCTCCATCACTGTTCCATCAATATTTTGGGTCTAAATGCTCTTGGATGGATCTAGAATATTTTTTCCTTCTAGTTAACATTTGTAGCTTTCCAAATTGGTATAGTTTGTGTGGATTGGATTTTTATGGAATTAATTGTGCATTTTCAAAGTTCATATCAGTAAGTTGTATTAGTAATACTAGGCGCAGTCTGACCTTTATGTATTTTCTATCATTAAACATGGTGTAGATGAGGTTATCGTGGCTTTAAATTATTTTTAGTGTAAATTTAACATCTAACGCTTTCTAGAAAGCTATGGGTTGCTTGATTTCAAATTTTCTAGATTTAGTTATGATTTTCCAAAATTGCTTGCAGAAAATTGAAATTTTGACCCAAGGCAAAACATGAGTATTTGTGGTTTTTAGCTTTTGATCCGTGGGTTATGCAAATTTTTAGGATGTTTATGATTTGTATGGATGGAAATAATTAGAGAATGTTGTTAATAAGTTTTTAGGGTCCATGGATTAAATTTTGAACTTTTAACCCCCAAGAAACGCAAATAAATGACATTATTTATTCCTTTTTCTTGGTTTTTCTTTACTTGCACATGAAAATTACCTTGAATATGGGAATATGGAGTCTAATAAAGTATGGTGTGACATATTTAATTCCACATTGCTCCTTGTTTATCTATACTCAAGAGCTTTCTTTTACTTCTTTGGGTTTACCTTAACTCACTTACTTTCTATAAAGATTAAGGAGGTTTGTTTCATCTCATTCTCATTCTCTAATCTTTAATTAAATTGGTCCTTTTGGAAGGAAATTTATTCTATGTGAACCCTAGAGCTTATCGCTCTCAAAGCTCTTGAGCTTATACAACTATTCTTCTATGTCTTGGAACTCACCAACCTAGGTAGCTTTTAACTACCTATAACTTCCCTAGAAGCATTGAGGCACTAACTGTTTGCCTTAACTCCTTTATTTTGGTTAAATGTGTTCAACTATGTTGAATCTACTTTGTTAGTAATTCTATGCTTCATAAATAACTTTGCCACTCATATGATTTTATATTGCACCTATATCATATTAGGAAGCTCATCTAATTCAGTGATGAATTCCTATCCCTTTCTCTATTGGGTTTTAACTATTATTTTGCAGCTACATTTACTATACTTAATTTATTAATTCTCCTTTAGTCACTACTAAAATGAGGGTATCTCTTTATATGTACTAATTCCCTAGCTCTTCCTCACTTTCTCTATGTCCTTGTAGTTACTAAATCAGGGACCTTATCTCTTGGAGAGTTACCAACCATTAAATGGGTGGTCTTCTAACTCATTACATCTTGCTTTCTTTTTATTAGATTAAAGAGAACCCTTAACTTTCTAAGTCATTTTTTCTTTTTAGATTAACATTCTCCTATCTACTCTTCTCATCTTATATTTGAGTATCTACTCATTGTCATTCTTAGGTTGTAACTCATAACTTAGCCTAAGACACTTTCTTTACTAAGGCTGCAACTTACCATGCATCTAACTAACTCATATAGGCTTACTATATACTACCATTAGACTCTCTTAGGCTTTTCTTTTCTAATTTTATTTTCTTTTCTAGATCTAACATGGACCTTGGCAACTTCAATGTTGTATCAAGTATTTGGATTCCTTAAATATCTAACATTGAACTACTCATGTTTCTTCTAAGCACACCATCTCTAAGGTACACCCTTCTTAGGCACTCATAACATTTCTATCTTTATCTTATTTGCTTATTATACTTTCAAAACATGTAATAATTGATTTCTTAAAAACTGAACTGAACCTAATAAAATGAGATAAGATCACCCTAAAGCAAATCAAATTGAGGCTAATTGAGATTAGAATAATAATTAGAATATCTAAAAATATGGGTAAGAGCCCAAAGATAGCTCAAAATCAGAGTTAAAACGGCTGAATGAATTAAAAAAGGAATGTAGTGACAAAATCGTACATTTGAGTAACTTTTTAAAAACTCAAAGGAATAAGCTTTAAATGAGAAAATTGAGTTTCTTAAAATTTTTAGAGGCCCTAAAAAACATAGTAATTGATAGAATGGCTAAAACCCCTCAAATGTACATTTTAGGTCATAAGTTGACTAAAACTTTGACTGGACAATTCAGTGAGATTTTAAATTCAATTTGGGTAAAACCAAATGCATTTTATGAATTAGAGAATCTAAATTTTATGATGGAAAGACAGTTCTCAAAAAGGATTTAAAACGAGTTCAAACGAAGAAACGAAAGTTCGAAGACATAGTTAGAATTTTAAAATTTGTTATAACTAGACTTCCTCCCTTCTTATATTGGCATGCCACCTCCTCCTCTCATTTACACCAACCTTATTTTGTCTCAAACTAGAATCATAACCTTTTTGAAAAGGCGCACAAGGAAAGGAAGAAGGAGGAAGGAAACAAGCTTGAAAAGGGTAAGAAATTGTCACTTTTTCATGCTCTTCTCTTCACTAAAGTTCTTATCCTCAATTTACTTTTTCAACTTTGCAAGCTCATTGAGAACCATCTTATAAGGAGCTTTACACACTGGTCTAGCCCCAGACCCTATATTAATAGGGAACTTTATCTCTCTCTTGAGAGGTAGGCAACTAAAATCAAAATTCTTAAGGAAAACCTCTAAGAATTTCCTAACTACAAGGATCTCTTATATCCCTTCTTTTATCTCAGCCTATATAGAGAAAAAGATTAGAAACCTTTAGCACCCATGTTCTAGGTATCTCTTAGCCTAAGCAGTGGTCAAGAAAGATAATTTAGTCCCAGTACTAGGTATGGTCCCATAAGCAGGTAAGGTAATGGTCTTATGTTCACAATTAAGCATAGCATTATTAGTAATAATCCAATTCATGCCAACAATCAAATCAATGTCATGAAAGGACATACAAATCAAATCCATAGTGGTATAACACTAGTTAAACTGTACAATGACATTCAGGCATACATAAGAAGTAACAACATGACGTGCAGTATGGGTGATAATAGATAAATCATAAGATAAAGTACCCATGACCAAACCCAATTCCCTTACATAATCATAAGGTATGAATGAGTAACTAGCACCTAAATCAAACATAAAAATCATAGGAAAACTATTCACCACTATTATATCTTTGATTAAGCTAGAGGAT
Organism: Erythrophleum ivorense; assembly: GCA_026724425.1. Lineage (NCBI taxonomy): Eukaryota > Viridiplantae > Streptophyta > Magnoliopsida > Fabales > Fabaceae > Erythrophleum > Erythrophleum ivorense. Next base: position 83,347 of record JAIUCV010001283.1, read on the forward strand.
GCATTGGCCTCTTGCTTAGGAAGGGCGAACACTCTATCCTAGGTCTGTGGTCTGGGTGGAGTGTTGTCTCTATCTGAGGGCAACTCCTGGGAAGTGGAGGATGACATGAGGAAGTAACATCCCCAACTTTTTAATTAAGGTACATATTCAAATTTTGAGGAGCAAATTTATTTTTAGAGGAGGTGAAATGTGATAATCGATTTCTCAAAAAATGAACTAAATATAATAAAATGAGAATGGATCACCCTAAAGCGAAGCAAATTGAGGATAATTGAAATTAGAATAATAATTATAATATCTAAAAATATGGGTAAGACTCCAAAGATAGTTCAAAATTAGAGTCAAAATGGTTGAACGAATTAAAAAGGAAATTTAATGGTAAAATTGTAATTTCAGGTAACTTTTTGAAAACTCAAAGAAATGAGCTTTAAATAGGAAAATTAAGTTTCTTGGAGTTCTCGGACGCCCTAAAAGCCATAGGAACCCCTAGAATGGCTAAAACCCCTTCAATGTACATTTTAGGTCATCGGTTGACTAGAACTTTGATAAGATGATTTGATAAGGTTTTAAGTCCAATTTGGGTGAAACCAAAGGTATTTTATGAATTAGAGAACCTAAATTTTATGATAGAAAAGATGGTTCTTAAAAAGGATTTGAATCAATCTCAAACGAAGAAAGCAAAGTTTGGGGACATAGTTAGAATTTTAAACTTTGTTATAACTAAACTTCCTCCCTTCTTATATTGGCACGCCACCTCCTCCTTTTATTTCCACTAATCTTATTCTGTCTCAAACCAAAACCATAACCTTTTTGAAGAGGCATACAAGGAGAGGAAGAAGGAGGAAGGAAACAAGCTTGAAAAGGGTAAGAAATTGTCATCCTTTTCATGTCCTTCCCTTCACTAAAGTTGTTCTCCTCTTTCTCCTTTCTCTTTTCATGGTTTTAATGTTCTGAATGGTGGTGATTTGTGGCTAGTTCAGTAAAGGGAAGGAAGAGTTTGAAAGAAACTTTGGAAACTTGACAAAGTTCATTTGATAAGCTTTAAGAAAAGGTATATTTTATTATGGATAACTTGCTTCTTCTTGGCTTTCCCTTGCATGTATGTTTCAACCAAAATTAGAGCACCATGTAGGGGTTTTGATTTTGATCCAAACTTGATAGAAAAAGGTGCTTTGAAGTATAAGGAATCATATGAAATAAATAGAACTCAAAAAGAAACTATAGATAACAAGTTATGAAAATTAGGGTTTTGTTTATACCTAGGAATTTATGAAGCTTTCTAATGATGATTTGACTTATGTAAGAGCATATTTGAATTCATAGGAAGCTTCATGGATGCCAATTTCCTTAGAAAAACAAACAAAACTATATGGGTGCTCCATTAGAGGTATGCCTCAACCAAGAGTAGTTCTAAGTACCTAGGGAGAGTTTTCTTTGATTCTAAGGTTATGAATGGTCTAGATATAAATAATAAATACCAAAGGAACCATTGATTTGAATTTAGGAACCATATTTTGAAAGTTAGAAGTTTAGAGTTCCATTAAGTATAAAAAAGCAATTTAGTGTTAGGTTCTTTAATTTAATTCTAGGTTAACTTTCATGAGTTTAAAATGGAGTTATGTGACTTAAATTGAATGAGAAATTGGAGCCAAGATAATAAATTGTATGAGTTGCTTCATTCTGCTCCAATATGGAACCATATGGATGCATAAAGCTGGAATTAGCTTTTGTAGGACTTATATGAGGCTAGAGATGGTTCCATTAATGCCTTTTTGTGTTGCTTGATGTGTCGAGGCTAAGCACAGCAAATCTCTCCCAAGAGTGTGTGTAAGGCTGAGAGGAGAAGCTAGGGAACCAAGGAAGAAAAGTTGTGCTTCTTGAGAAAGGTAGCTCTTCATCCATTCTTGTATGGATATCTTGGTTGTATGATTGTCATTGATTGTTTGTATATGTGTTTGATTTATAAAACATGTCTATTACTATTAGTTGGGTGATTTGATGACATTATGCTTCTTGAATTGCTTTGAAAATGTGAGATGACTCTTGATGGGTGAGGTTGTGCCAAAACTCCCTTAGATTGGGTGAGGTGAAGCCAAAAGTCCCTAGGTAAGGGTGAAACAAGGCCAAAAGTCTCAAGAATGAGTGAGGCTAAGTCAAAAGTCCCTAAAAATGGGTGAGATTAATCCACAAGTCCCAAATAATAGAATAAGACTAGACCAAAAATCTCTAAAGCTTATTTTTTACCTTGATGGATCCATATAACTTTAAAAATATGATTATGTTTCATATTTAGAAGCATTAGATGCATGCTTGTTTTATTTGACATGACAACATGCCATATACGTATGCTTGAAAAGGTGAAAAAGTTATTGGGATTATTTGAATCTCACTTTTTCCCATTTTATGTCTAACCTTGTTTAGGGAGTTCTCAAAGAGCAAAAAATGGAGGCCAAGAAGCTTGAATCATGTTACTTTAACAATGCTTTAGAATTTTATGTAATTTAATGCCAAAGTATGGTTGTATAAGTTATTTATATAATGTAACCCTTCACAAGTGTAAAAGTTTGATATTATGATGTATGTACCATATTTGGGAGCAAATGTGCAAGGATATGAAATTATGACATCTATGTGGCTAGTAAAGTGAGAGAATAAAGCCAAGTGAGAGAGTGCTTTTGAGTTCCATGATGTTTGGTACCTTATGAGATGGCCATATATGCTATAAATTATGTTTTGGGTGTTCAAATGGTCACTTGTGTTAAGGAATATCATTTTGGACCATTTGGTGTTCCATGAATACCATTTTGAGCCATAATTTGCCTTTGACTAAAACCTTACCAAATAAATGAATCTTGGCATAAACTTTGGCAAGCATAGATCTCATTTAGGGCTTGTCACTAAGCTAAACAAAATAATTTTTTGAGCACTGTAGAATTTCTTATAATTTTTCAAATTTGGCTAAATTATGCATAATTGCTATGTTACTGTTCATTTGGTAAGTTTTGGTTTTCTATGTAATTAAGAGGCTAAATGAACTCTAATACTTATAAAATTTTATAGGCATATTATGACGACCCTAACTTCTAATCATCGTAATTAAGGTTAAACATGTGATTAATAACCATAAAGTAGGGTTACATGTCATTAAGACTAATTATATTATGAGAATATGGGGAAATTTGAACCTTAATATTATTAGAGTCATCACCCATATAATTACAACCACTTACATACATCAACGAAAGCAAACATTCATTTTTAAGCCTTGGTTCTATTACCTATCAACTCCAATTCACTAGAATCTTCTATTAATGCTTCTAAGTCATCCTTTGAGATTACCATACGAAAAACCAAGATTTTTTCATCAATATGATGGTTTTAAGACGTTCACTGTGGCTAATTTCCCCTTAGCCGTGGCCAATTCCCCTCAGCTTCACCCCTCGCATCATTACTAATTTCTCTGCAGCGATAGCCGAGGCGAGTTGGACCTTCGCCGCGGCGAAGAAGCCTCTTTGAACCTCCCTCGCTCACCCCTCATTATTGGCAGTGGCCAATACCTCCTTTCACAGCTGCCAATTCCTCTTTGGAATACCTGGCTCATTTTCACAAAATTTCGCCATGGCCAATTCCCCACTTCACCGAGGCGAATTACCCTCTAGAACACTCCTAGTTTAATCTCTCATATTTCATCGCAGCCAATTCCACATTCGCCGTGGCGAATTGCTCTCTGGTACTCTCCCTGGGTAACTTCGCCACTATTGGCCACAGCTAACAATATTTTGGCCGCGGCCAAATGCCCTCTAATGCTACTACTCTTAAAACCTTGCCTCATACTCTCTACTCTCTATCTAGGGACTCTCTAAGGCCACTCTCCCACTTGTTATGAGATTCTAATAGCATTTATCTACTGAATTCCCTAGCCATTAGATCATTACCCATCCCACAATTGAAGATGGATTCTCCTACTCATCCATTGGTCTTATATCAACAGATTTACAAATTTCTCACAATGGTCATTGAATCATACTTTCATTGGGTATTTCATGCATCAATAGTTCAAGTCTACAATCAATATATCATAGGATTACATTACTCAAACAGTCAGTTATATGATAGATTCACCAGCCATGATAAGTGTCAAAGTTCATACATCCATCAACAGCTAATATGAAGCCTATTTCTCAATGGTTACATTCTATGTTAACAAAATACAAACTCCTACACTTGGCAATACATATACATGATGATGCTATACAAAGGTTTACAAAAATCAACATCTACTCTATTCTACTCAAACCAAGTGTAACTCCCCACACTAAGCCACAGCTCATGGGTGTTCATCCACTTGCTTGCCCTTATCCTTACCCGAAGAGCCTTCACCTGAAATGTTTAGTCCCATAAAATGGGGTGAGATATGAATCTCAGTAACCAAGACAATTCCATCATATATTCCAGTTTAATTAGCATACATGCATAATTTCACATAAGCATCAACAAAATACCAATCATATCAGTAAATGAAACAATTAGGCTATCATGATTACTATCCCATACTAGCAATCATATTTTCACATATTAAAGGCCATTCACACCGGGAGAGGCCCGTCCACGGCACTTACTCCCCATTGAGTACAACCAAGGCTCAGTGCATCTGGGGTTTGATCATAACCCAGTGCTCGATCGAAGCACATGCACGGGTGGCAGCCGCACCACAGTTCTACCATGGACTCACAAGGTCCAATCACAATATAATGATAGCCAACCAATTCATTCAACATTTCAAATCATTCATGTATAGCAAAATATGAAATTGAAATAGATATATGCATGGAATTAATATAAACTCAGTTACCTCACTTGTAGACAATTACAACAGCCACCAATGGTACAAAATGTCCCTATAACTATAGCATCAGAGAATTACTACTCTAATTCATCATTAACAGTTGCAACAAGTACCCAAAGAATTTAAAATCCTAATGACTACCTAGGGATCGCTTACCCAGCCACTACAAGTCCCAAATTCGGATTGATGTGTCCTCTACCAGAAACCTCAATATTTCACCCAAAATCCTAAGCAAATTCGTACAAAATTAATACCCATACTATAATCAAGTCATTAGGGTCTCAAATCAACAAAATTACCTCAAAGAGAAGACTTCATACCCATCTAATGACAGCTTTAGCCTCAACCTACGAATTTTCACCATGGAAACATCACATAGCAAGTTTCAGATTTTGGGTGTAGGTGAAAATGCTCCAAATGAAAAACTAATTGGACCAAATTAAAGAGGAAGAGAAGAGGATTAAGATATATAACAAGTACCTTGGCTGATTTTGAGCTTAGAGGTGAGAAATGGTGGATTTATGCCAAAAACCCTAGAGCCTCCTTTGGACCTTTAAATTTTAAGATGTGTGTTTGTGTTTTAGAAAAATGGGATATTGGCTGAAGCAGTTAGGGTTTTAGTTGGATTTAAGTTAGGTCTAAGATGGGTCATAGGTTACTACAAGGTCTAACTCCATTTGGGATTCAGATTTTAGCTTTGTTGGGCCAACTCCTATGTATTAGGCTGCTAAAGTTTCATTAGACCAGAACAAGTTTTAAGAGCTCAAAGGTTTTGGGTCTGCACAAGGGTTATTGGGCCAATTATAAGAGCCTATACATGGTGGATCTTAGGTCTCTATCACATTAAATTATATTGGGCCTGCACCTAGCTTATTAGGCCCCCATTAGCCTCTTATCATGATCTCCTACATTAATTTAGGCCTAGATGAAATTTCTCTCCTAATTAAATCTCAAACCTATATTAATAATTTATCTTTCCAAAATTTCCATTTACTTAACTTACCCAATTATTCCTAATTAACCTAATCCATAATTAACACCTTAATTAATTTTTAGGCTGTTACACATATATCTAGCATTATAATCTTTCCACAGCCACCAATATCACTCAATTTGGAGTAGTGTAGCTCAAGATATACATTTCCAAATTTTCAAGCCTGTATATGCACAAAAATTTGATAGTGGTACCATTCCAATAGATTTTCATGACTCAAACAATTTTTTTTTACCTAAAATTTTTACAACATGTTGTTCATGTTATGAGCTTTCTAGAATGTCCTCATTTTTGTAATTTGGAATCCTCTAGCTCAAGATATAAATTTTTGAAATTTTGACAGAATTATGGAACCTTGATGGAACCATGATGGAATGATTAATTATGTTAGTATGTGATGCTTGACCTTAAACCTGAATTCCATGCTTCTTTTTGTGATATTTTTAATTGAACAAGATATTAACAATGAAAGTTGAGATTGGTAAGTTGAAGTTATGCAATTAAGCAAAAATAAAATATTTTGATTTTTAATGACGGTTATTTCCTTTATTAAAAGTATTAGAAATATGAAAATGGATGTTATAGACACATTGATATGCAAATTATGTGCTATTATAGTATGGTATGACATAATACTTCTTGCATATCTTACGCCTACATTATTAGCCTATCCCTTACTATCACAAAGGGTAGCATTCTAGGTTTAAGTCAACGCCTCAGGGCAGTCTCTACAACCTTTACTACTCATGTATACTATCATTCTCATTCTAAACTTCTGTTGTTTCTTAAATACTCATGGGCTCAGTCATAAAACATCTTAGTCACTTTCTTAGACCTATATACTAGGCCTGTTACTCTTCTATCACTTGTTTTTTCTCTGTGAGCTTGCTAAACCTATCATTTGTCTATCCTTCCTTTCTTTTTGAATATAGGCCTTTATCTTTCTTTTCTCCACTTTACTCATAGCAATCCATTTTTTTCATTAAGCTAAATATGGCCTACAAGGCCTCCCATTTTAAATTACACTTAATTATCCCAAATATCCTCTCTAACTACATAATCCAAAATTTATCTTTTTTCTATATTTAACCCACCATTAAGGGTAGGGAATTCTATATTATGTATTACATGTTCATTAGTAAGATGGTGGATCAAGGCCAGTTAGGGCCCTATGAAGTGATGCTTATGGGTTTTGCCTTAAAGGAATAACTTTTGGACATTTTAGTTTATCTAGGTAACTAGGTGTTGTGGCTGAGGGAGTAACTCTCTCTCAATTCCCTTTTGAACTAGCCTCTCTTACAACTATAGTCTTACTTCTTGCTGTGTTATATCATTACCAATTATTATACCAGGTAGAGCATTATACCTTGTAAGATTGCTAGCCTAGGGTTTACAAGCTTTGCTCTAGCTGACCGTCCACTTCTAATAATCATCATTCTTATTTGGGCCAACTAGAACTTCAATACACACTTTGCTAGTATGCCACCAACATATACCCAGAATTTCATAGAAAAGCCACACCTAACACACCTATTCTTCATCCATAAGCCTTAACCAAAGGTAATTTGCCTGAACTTTTGCTTTGATACCAATAAATGTCAAAACTAGCTTCATATAAACTCATTCATACCATGTAATCTTAGTGGCAACCAAAACGTAACCATTACTAAACCTTTCGTAGCGATGTTGGCCCTTCTTACACTTCAAGTGCCCATATAGTGGTCAAATTTTAAATTCTTTTTCTTTGTTCACTCATGGCTACCATAGATAACTTTACTTTGGTCCATAAGATTACAATATGGGATCCATTTGCATATGAAAGCTATATAACTCATTTTGGCCTTTTTGACATAATAGAGCCTAAAACTTAAAAATTTATAACTTTTACTATATAGCTTTGATTTAGAAAATTAGGTGTCTAAAGAAAACTTACTTTGAACTTTATGCTATAAAAATTTCAAGTAAAATTGGATTCATTTATCCCCTAAAAACACATAAAATAGTGGTTGTTGCATATGAATAATAACTGTCAAAATCTACATAATTTTACCAAATTCAAAAGTTCATAAAATATTTAGAGCTCTACAAAATATCATCTTTGACTTCTTAAAGAGTTCCATAAATTCTCTAATTGCATGCCAAATTTTAAGCTCCAAACTAGGTTGTTTGTGCTAGCAAGGATAGAGGTGTAATTTATGACTCATTTGGATAAAAAAAAAATTAGTTTTAAAATGGCCCAATTGGCCTTTAATTTGCACTCTCCCACTTTAGGCAAATTTTAACCATTCTAAGCATATATTATGTATGGTTCATTGCATTAAAAATGAGGCACATCCAAGTGTACACATAGACCATATTACTTCATGTACACATAGACCATATTACCAATGATCTAATCATACATCAAAATGGCTCATATTCATGTTCTCCAACTTATACACATGTTTTCATTACATAACCTTGTCATTTACATAAAGTTCATCATATATACATATGCTTATTATCCATTTGGGTTTATCATATACATTAAGCATGTTTACATCATAAAAATCCTAATTAAATCATTTTCTATTACCTAGCTTTTCTCAATTTCTTTTCCTTTGCTTAGAGAACCTAAAAGGGTTAGTAGGAAGAACATGGGTGAGATTCTGGAGAGAATCTCAATAGCAAAACTTAACCATATCAATGCATACAAGAATGCCATGAGGAAACGCAATGTATGTGGTGTAAGCATGCAATTAATATGCATCATGTAACTCAAAGATAATGTTTAGCATGGAAACTCATTTCTCATCAAGCCATGGTATCTAAACATATTGGCTAGGCTAAACTAAACTCATTTTTAGGTTAAGAAAGAGTTATTGCGCTCAATTCCTTACCATAGGGAGTTAGAAGCTAAAATAGATAATACTCATGCATAAAACTCATTACAAAAACCATATCAAAGCATAACTCATGAATACTTCAAGCACCTACACGTATAAGTATATCAACTCATTCAAACATAATACATGCAAGATAGAGAGAAAAAGCTACCTTGTGGAGTTAGAAAGCTTGAGCTACCACTAACTCTCAAATCCTTCTCTTTTCTTTGGTTTTTTGCCTTATCCATTCTCAGATTCATACACACCCCATAAAGAATTACATCAGCTCAGCTTACATATGTCAATTTGAAATGCAAAATAACTCATTAGGATCCATTTTAAGTCTTGTCATTGGCACTTAACTCTATTAGAATTCATTATGCCACTTTAGACCATAGTAGGTCCTTTGAGAGGCAACTCATAGATTTCATTCTCTAGACAACAAAATCTCACTTGGACATCATATATTTGATTACACAAGCCAAAAGTTAACTTGCTTCTTTAGGTCCTTTTGAGCCCCAAAATTTCACCTTTCAAAATAAGGCTTCTAAATTCAATCCAATGGTTCTATTAGTGTTTATAATTTATATGTTGACCATTTATAACCTTACAATTCAAGAAAACCCCTTCTAGTTATCTATTTCTACCATGGTTGAACCTGGCATCCACGTTGGTCTAATGGAAGTTTTGTCAATTCTCTTAAGGAGTTTGAGATATATAGAATATCCATGGCTCTTTTATGGCTCAATTTTAGTCTTATGCATCTTAGAACATTTTCTAAAGTTCAAAATTTTCCCGGTGCAAGGAAAACTCTAATGCTCTAACTCGGCTTATAAAGCTTCTTAATGGATTCTTTTTGCATCATCTTAATCTCCATGTTCTTAAACCCCTATTCTTATCATGTTTTGACCAAAATCAATTTCCCTTTTGGTTCTCTATGTCTAGGCTGAACCAATAGGAGGATGGAACTAGAAGGAGAAGCATGTTTCGTAGTTCGAATCATACATTAGTTTAATCCTTATTCAATGGAGATTCAGCCACCAAAATGATCCTTTCAAGAAACTAAAGCCATCAATGATGAGAGCTTAGAGAGGAGAAGAGATTTGGTAACCAACATGTAGTAAAAAAGAACACAAATCCTTACCTAGATGCCTTCTTCTTCCTCCACTTTCTCCCTTCTCCTTAGATGTCCATAAGGTCTGAACTAGGGGCAACTAAGTCAATTATAACATGAGGGAAGGCTAGCATGACTCATATAAGAAGAAAGGAAGAGTTCTAAAATAACTTCCATAATTCTCGTTACATCTTGAAATTTTAATTTCTTTGTTTGGACTTATTTTGAATACTTTTTAAGAACTATCCTTTCCATCATATAATTGAGGCTCTCTAGTTTATTAAAAATATTTACTTTTAATTTTTGGAATTTGAAACAATCCAAAATGGTTTGATCAAAGTTATAGTTAACTGACAATTTAAATCGTACACTGTAAGTGTTTAGCCATTCTGATAGTGATAAGCATGATTTTTATGTATTTTATTTCCCTTAACTTAAGCATTTTAAATGTTAAATAAGGCTTAATGAGTTTTCTTAGATGGATAATTGATTTTTATGGCCACTTTTGCACTCTAGGAATTTAATTGCAAAATTAATGAATTTTAATGCATAATTTTATCTTAAATAATTCATTCCTCTTGTGCAAAAATTGTATCTCATGCTATGGTATTGAAATAGAGAAAAAAAGACCCAAGTCTACAACACATTCCCATACTTGAAGCAACAAAGGCAAAGCAAGACACAAGCACCACTCCCTCATTCACGTAGCACAAGAAGCATGAGGACGTTGGAATGAGTAGGAAACCATGAAGAAGCTCTTGAACAGAATAAACACACGAGCATAGCCAAATGTGGAAGTAGAAGAGAGTGGAACCATGAGTTTGCATGGAGAAGAAGCATGAATCTGGCTTTGAGTGAGTTCTAGTTAGAATGGGAAAGAGCATCAAGTTGAAAAGAGCTTGGGCAGCTCTCATGTAAGCACACGAGCAAAAACAGAGGAAGCAACTCGTGGAGTACAAACACAAGTAAGGAATAGCTACATGAGATGAGAAGCAGGATGGTTATGTTTTGAAAAGGATGAAGAAGCTACGTGGTATAATAAGAAAAATACATGCAGAACGTGCATGGAGAAGAGAAGTCCTGGAGGTTGCTTCTTCATGATCTCTCTCGGGCAAAACGCTGCAGCTGCAGGGGAGAGGCGCCGAGAAGAAACCAGACCTGGAGGCGCTGAGAGAGAGACGGAGCTGCTGTGTTCATTTGTTCATATTCATGGCTGGAAAGCTGGAGAAGACCAGAGGGAGAGCTGCCTCATTGATTCTTCTTCAGTTTCTTCGGACTCTCCTTAGCCTTTCATACACACAGGGACTGTGCAGAGGTAGGAAGCTGATGGAGGAAAGACATTGAAAACGCTGGGAGAGCTGGAAGATTGATTCACTGATTCTCTCGGGCAAAAACCTACAGGAGGCTGGAGAGCTGTAGGCACCGAGAGAAACACTGGAAAACTGTTGCATTCATTTTGTTTTTCTCTTCAGTCTGGATTGGGCAGAACTGTTGCTTCGTTTTCTTGTTCTGGTCTTCACGAGGAGCTACAAGTTAGTGAGCAGAAAAACACACACAAGCCCTTAGAGAAGCAGCTGTAACATGCAGAATCTTTACGTGGGGAAGTTACAGAATAAACGAAGAAGAAGCTATGGTTCTGGTACGAAGAAGAGGCAGCCCCTGTTTGAGAAACATGAAGAGCTGCATGATATGAAGAAAGCTACGTGAGAGAGCTTGGAAAGGAATTCATGTGGAATATAATAAAACAACATGACGTGGGGTCCACCTCTTATATACATGAAGTAGCTTCAGGCAATTAGAATGAGGGGCTTAGCACGTGAATTGATAAATAAAGCACGTGTATAGGTCTGAAGGCTGGAGGCAGGGAGGATTCACATTAAAAATAAGATTCATTCACTCACACGAGGAGGCCATTATTCATACATACCATCTCACGCCCCCTTCGTCCAGACCATCTCACGCCCTCTCCATTCCATTCCATCCTCCATTTTCCATCTCCATCTCACCACCAAAATGAAGCTCTAATCTATCCCTTGTGATTAGCTAGGAAGAAGGCACTTGAGTTGAAGCTTGAATCCATGGATAAACTCAGAAATATGGCTAAGGATTTCTATTTTTCTTACACTTTTTCTCCTTCATATATTGTCTTGTTTAAGTTGTATTTGATTGAGAAATTGTGTAATTATAATTAGTGGCTGTTTAGACACTGATTAGGAAGCCTTTCTATTGATTAATTGGTTGGATTAAATTCTGAATTTGTCAATTTCTTGCAATTATCCATGTATGCAATCAAGATGTTTGATGAAATGCATGTGAGAGATTGAACCTTTAATTGTTTAATTAGACATTTTTGGATGATAGTTCAGAGGTTAATTACTCAGTTAATTAATCGAATTGGGTATTCATTGATCCTAAAATAAGAGTTAGCAATTTAATGCGAGGTTGAGTTCTCAATTTAATATTAAATTGTTAATTTCTTGATTCTTGAGTGTTAACTTAAGATACAATTGCCATGAACACAATTAGAGATTCTTAGGCCAGAATTAATCACAATTGGATTAGGATAAGGATAGTGGATACCAAAGGACAATTCCAAAGCTAGTCACTAGACCATTCTCCACCCATAATTCATCTAGCTAGGTAGAATTTAGGAACTTTATTTTAGATTCATTTTACTTAGTTCAATTAGATTGGAACCCCCCTAAATTAGTAAGTTTTAGGATCTTCATACACTTAGAAAATTCAATCAAACATTGCATTCCAATTCCGAGGGAGATGACCTAGGTTGTGCCACTAGCTGCATATCTTGTTAACCTAGTTTTATTTTAAGGGTTGCGCGACAGAACCGCATCAGATAGTTTGTATGGCTTTCAGGACTTTTAAAAATTCTAGTGAGCATAATCTCACCATTTAAAAATTCTTTCTTTGTGTTTCTAAAATTTCACCCAAAATTATGATTTTGCCACTACAATTTTAATTTAATATATTTAGCAATTTTGTCTCCAGTTTTGAGCTATTATTGACTTTCTATCCCTGTTTCTTGATATTTTAATTAATCATCTACCCTTGATTGTCCTTAACTCCTTTTGCTTTAGAGTCCTTTTCATTAACATATTGGTTCTAATTTAGCTTTTAAAAAAGTGGGTGTTACACTTACCATTGAATTCATTACTTTTACTTTGCACTCTAACCTTGATCTTTCTCTATGGACAAAGGCATACGCATAATGCTTCATACCTCTACATTTGTTTGATTAAGGTTATTTGTATATTTTTGTTGAAAGGGATATCATAATAATTACTTTTTCTAGGCAGTTGTGAATTTTGAAGATCATTATTTATTTGGATTACTTCTTCCTTTTTACTGCCAACTCAAAGAAGAAAGATATAGAGTTACCCTAGCTAGAAATGTATCCTATAAGAATTTTTTTATTAGTTGTTGATTTTTAAGCATAGGTAGATATGGTAAATTTAAGATTTTTATTATTAATTGGTGGGACAAAAAAGAGTTTTTATTCATTGAAGGAATTTAGATCTTAACGTGGATGAAACAACATCATTTTCCTATTTTTAGTTAGAGACGGAAAAGTCCATGTCAAATTTCATCTCTAAAATAAATAAACATAATGATTTTGTGATCAAAGATGGAATGTTGATCACAAATTCCATCTCAAAATCTATCATGCCATAGCTATTATGGACTTTAGAGATGGAAAACTCTATCTAAAATTCCATCTCTAATGTTTTAAAAGGTGAATGATACCATTCTTTATTTCCAAATATTAAAACCAAAAGTTTGGTTTGCCCCCATTCCAAACCCTATATTAGCATGAATGGCTTTCCTTCTTACCATTCCTTTATTTCTTCCTAAACTTGCAAAACTGTAAGAGAGAAAGAGAGTGGCAGATTTTGAGATTGTGAAGAGAAGACTGACGAGGTGTGTTTAATAGAGGCTTTTGCAAAGAAAAAAGAACCATTTTTGTTTTAAAGAAATAGTAGGATGAGAAAAAGAGAGAGAGAGAGACAGAGAGAGAGAGAGAGAGAGTAAGCTACAAATCAAAAATTAAAGCTTTTGATTTTGAAGAGGTATGTTATAGTTAGGAATCTTATCTGCTTGTAATGTTATTGAGCTTATGAGAAAATGCTTTTGAATAAGATGTTGTCCATTATTGTAATGTTGCTGAAGATGTCATTAGGTTAGGGTAGTACTATTTACATTCCTTATAATAGCTACAATTGCCACACTAAACAATGTTATTTAGGATAGCATGTTACTATTTAGATTCTTTTATGAAACTATTTGGATATTACTGCTTATTAGGCATAGTAAAGTAGTGTGTGTTGGGATTTGTAAACACACGTAGTGGAAAAATTAAATCATAGCAAGCAAAAATCTCTCCCATGAATCCATCATATTTCCTTAAATCAAAGCAAGGTAGAAAAATTATACCTCTAGCAGATAAAAAATTGGTCTCTCCTTCCTATCAGTCATGTTTGGATTTAGGTGCTGTTCTTCACGAACCAACACCCTTTACCGATATCCACATGAATGGGATCTCCAACACAAACGGTGTGCTAGCACCATGTTACACGAATGTCCTTCTCTAAGTTTGTCCATAAAACCACATGACTTCTCAAGTGTATGGAAGAAGTTGTCTTTCTCTCTCTCTCTCTTTTAGGTTGTGTATTGTTGCAGCTTAAAAATTATGTCACTTAGGAAATCCCAGCACCCTTTTTTATAAGAGAGCTTTGCTTGGTCTCCAAGCAAATAAATAAATTTTAAAATTATTGTTTAAATAGAATTTAAACTTATCAGTAACTAATTTTGAAATTATAGTTTAAATAGAATTTAAACTTATCAAGTAACTAATTTCAAAATTAAAGTTTAAATACAATTTAAACTTATCAAGTAACTAATTTTGAAGTTTGAAATTAATATATATTAAATATATCAAATATATTAAACATATTAATTTCATCCACCACCTTATCAAGAGAGAATATATTATTCTAACAAAAATAGGATAATCTCTTATTCGAAATAGGAAACTATCTAAAGAGTAAATACATCAAATGTGGATACTATATTCATTGAATCTAGACGTTTTCTAGGTTTAATGAATCTAGACATTCATTGAATCTAGATGCCTTCTAGGTTCAATGAATCTGGACATTCTAGGTCATGTTGGTGCATCCTTGTGTGCGACCCTGTAGACCTATATAATGTTTGCAGTGGGCCTAAAATTCCTTTTAGCCCACAAATCATAAATGGCCTCTAGCAAGACATTATAACTATCCAAATTATATGATCGATGATCCAATGCAACCTATTCTATAACCCATGTCAAGTCCCTTTTGTCACAAGATATCTAGGTTAAGCTTAAGGCATGGAGACGTCATCCTTGTATTGCTTAACCACGCTTTCTTGATCTCTAAGTAGACTTTCAAAAAAAGAAGACAAATGAAACTCCTTTCATTTGAGCATGGCCATGTGTTTTTTTTATTAGTCTTGCTTATCGAGGGGCCTAGAGATATCTTCTCTTTTAGTGAGAGAGGAACAAACTTCATTTGGACCACTCATCTTCCTCTGCATCGATCTTATTGTATCCAATCACAATCTTTATGATCACTCGATTAAAGGTAACTTTTGATTATGTCAAAGTATAATGTTTCTCATGTAAGAATCTATGGCAGTCTCAGGTCTAAGGGCTCAATGACATGGCTATAAATGAGATACACTTATGACCTAGTCCATGTGGCTATCTCACGATGGGTCGGTCCAGCACCTTGGTCCCTAACAAGTGCCTATAACTTTGATTTGTATCTACATACATGATTATCAATCAAAATCATACTAGTCTTAATTCATTATTGTTCCCACAAATGATGATTGACTAGGGATATTTAGGATAATTATAATTACCCAAGGATCTTATTATATGGCAAATATTCAAATAATATAATAATGATAATAAAACTTTTATTAAATCAAGACAATGTTTATAGTAAATTGATAGGCCTAGGTACAATCTCTAACAGTGTGCCCATTAATGGTACTATATAATAGTTGATTTTTCTTTCCTTATCCCAATTAATTTGTAAGTATTTTAGTGTTAGCTCTACATTTATGACCATATGCACCATATAATTTTTAATGCCACTTACTTGAAATTACCATACAGTAGGGGTCGATATTTATGATTTAACAACTAAGTTACCTTGACTATCACTAAAAACTAGGTTACCAAAGTCTCCTTTTGCTAGTTATAAGATCTTTTCCTCCTTTTTTTTACAAAAGTGGACTAAGTTTGAGCAAATTGTTATTGATCGCATTCTTTGCATTTTCTGGTTAATTGCCATCTCTCTCTATGCATTTGCCTGGTAATTTCATTCTTCTTTTTCACTATAGCCAAACATGTATAATTGATTTGCATAGGCATAGGAATGATGGGATTGGATTGAAATGCTTATGTTGATTCTATAAGAATTAACTATATAGTACATCTTTGGTTTAACTTGCCTTTTTTATAAACTAACTATTGCACAACTTAAGAATTTCAAAGGTTTTTTGTAGTTAAATTTGTTTCTTTATCTAATTTCTTTTTCCATAAATTAGGCCCAATGAATCATGTGATCTCTTTTAAAAGCAAACTATAAAGTGTATGTCAATCATTTGCCCTTTCTTAGGAGACTAGGTATTGGTTTATTATCTCATGAATTCCTGGGAACTTGGATAAAATTATGTAACTTAAAAAATTTTACTTTCATAGGTTTAGGTTTTCTTATTTTAATGTAAAGGATGGTTTAGACCTTAGACCTATCTTGTGATTTGGAGTTTTATGGAGGATTAGGAATAAAAGGAAAACCAAAAGTTAGTTTGTTACTATTGGATTATTAGGCTACCCATAATGGGCTAAACTAAACCATAATAAAACCCTAAAAGGAATAATTAATTAAATATAATTAATTAATTATTTAACTAATATTGTTATCTAACAACCTATTTTGAATTATTTGGGAATTCAACAAAGTAGTTAGAAATATTATCTTGGTAGGATATAATAAGTGACTAAATCTTGGGATATTTTTTAGATAAAGCTATCTTATATTTTTGAATTAAAAAAATCAAATTTTAAAATGAGAGATATACAAAAAGAGATAAGAATACGTTCATATCTCTAATAAAGCATTAAGATAGAGAACAACTCTTGGAAACACACTTCCTCTCCCACTCTCTGAATTTGTGGTGCTTCTATTGTAAGCTTAAGATTAAAGTCTGGTTATTGACTTTAGCCTACCACATGAAGCAATTGTTTGACAAAATCCATCATTGTAGGTAGATTTTTTTTTTTAGGCCTATCTTATTTTGTTTATTTCCAACATTAGTATCAGAGTACTAGGTAGGCTTAGATTACTAACTCTCCTATTGGTAGATTTATGATAGTTGTATTGTTAGGGATAAATTTGCTTAAATTTGGAATTCAAAAATAAATGGGTGTTAATGGCAAAAAACTCTAAAGGTCATTATAGGTTGCAAAACTCACAAAATAAGAAGCCTACATAAAGATGAACTTGTGGTAAAATTTGGAGGAAAAACTGAAACTCCATTATGGCGTAATTAAAGAGGGTTGGTGTTATGTTATATGATTTTTCAAGTATACAAGTTGCACAAGTAATAAACTAATAAGTATAATATCATTTCCATGAAGAAGGAAATCAATCACCAATTATTAAAATTTATCATATTATCTTAATTATCCAGTTGAAATAAAATTGATAGATGAAAAATTTAAACAATAAAATACCTTAAACAAATATTAACTATGAACGAAAAAGGCTCTAGAATCTAGAATCCTTTATTTACATCTTAACATTACTTGGAATGGACTCTTATAACTAATTTAATTGGATTAATAATAATTCAACTAATATAAGAGAAATTCTCTCTCAAGATAAATCATTTTGCTCATATTAACTTGTGTCTATTTTCATGATTATACACCTAATGCAAACCCATAAATACAAGGAATTAAAGCAAATATTTGTAAGTGTGATATCCAGTTCTTCAAAACGGAACCAGAATGAATATGATAAGGAAAGAGGACCCCAAACTAAAAGGAATTAAGGATAATTAAAAGTGAAATGTTAATTAAGGCCTTTAGAAATGGGGTTATGAAACTATAAATGACTCAGAACTAGAGCTAAAATGGATAAATAAAATAAATCGAAATCATAATGACAAAATCATAATTTTGGGTAAAATTTTAGAAACTCAAAGGAAAGAGTTTTAAATGCTAAAGTTAAACTTATTATGATTTTCAAAGGCCTTGAAAATCATAAAAGTTGTTAGAATGGTTAAAACCTTTTTGATGTATGAGTTAACACGTTTGTTGATCGTAATTTTGATTGGACTTTTTCTGGATGGTTTTAAATTCCAAAATTTTCAAAGTAAATGCTTTTAATAAAGTGAAGAACCTAAATTTTCATATGGAACAGGCAGTTTCTAAAAAGGATACAAAACAAGCTCAAACAAAGAAGTTAAAATGTAGGGATGTAAATGAAAATTTGAAATTGTTTAAAATCTCCATCCTCCTTCTTATTATAACCACGCCATCTAATCCTTTTCTTCAAATCCAACTTAGAGGCCTTTGAACTAGCAGTCATAGTGTCCAAATATGGGAAAGAGAGAGAGAAAAGAGAAGCCAATAAAGTATGAAAAGTTGCACAATTTCATAGTACGCTAGTTATGAAACCTTCTCTTCTCATCATGTTCTTTTTAATGGTAGTTTTAGTTTCTTAAAAAGATGAAGTTTATGTTTGACCTCATGAAGAAAAGATGAGTGTAATATTCAGTTTTTCAGATTTAAACTGAAATTGATATTATGATATAAGAGGACCTTAAAGTAAAGAGAATTAAGACCAATTAAGGGTAGGATGCTAATTAGAGCATCTAAAAATTTGGATAAAAAACTAAGAATAGCTCAAAATCAAAGCCAAAACAACAAAACAAAGGAGTCGAAAAAGCAATGGAAAAATTGTAATTTTGGGCAATTTTTGATAAACTTAAAGAAAGAGGTTCTAAATGATAAAATTTAACCCATTAGAGTTTTCAAAGGCCTATAAAACTATAACACCACATAATTTTAGCTTATTTCATACTATCTCCATGTCTCATGTCATGAATCCCATAAAGGAAGCAAGAAAAAATCAATTAAAATAATGAGTTTCTTAGCTTTGCGTCGCGTATAAAATTTTTATTCAGTGTCTCGTGGACCATGTGAGCTCATGTATCATATTATTATATTTAATTACATGGATACAACTCAATTTTATCTCCAAAATTGGCCTAGAGCTTGTGTATGGCAAAGGGATACAAAAAATTCATGTATGTATTTTCGGCCATAATTTTCTCACTTTTGTCACAAAATTTCAAAAATCACAACTAATTCGAAAAAAATAAAAATCATGCATTCTTTGCCATTATGGAAAGCTACACATGTCTAATTTATGTTACAAATACATCCTGGCCATGCAACATAACATAGAGAATGTTTGACATTCAAAAAGGTGCAAAGGTCTAGTTGCCTACTAGTATTGTCCAAAAATGTCTAATTAATTTTAAAAAAATCCAATCCATACAAATGATACAAATTTGAAAAGCTACAGATGTTAGCTAGAGGGAAAAAATAACTCCATACCAGTTTAGGCACACTCAGACCTCAAAAATCAATCAAACAATACCTGAGGTCAGTCTGAACACCTAGTACCGGATAGGAACTTTGAAAATACATATGTCCCTCCCTAGACATCCAAATGAGGTGTTCTAGTTGGTACAAGTCACTAGGAGTATCTAGTTTCTCTCTATAAAATTTTGTGGCAATTGGACATCATTTTCCTCATGAGTAACAGAATTCAATTTTGGACCAATGCTACAATACCAATGACCAAAACTAGAAAAATTTCCAATTTCAACAAATCGCCAAATATTCCACAGACCTCCAAAAATTACCTACTTTAGGTTCCCAAAAAGTATCAATAAGCTCTAGATTCATGCCAAATTTTAGACCAATAAGAGCTTATTTGGACAAAAAGTGGCATAGCCTCATGAAATGGTTATTTTTACTCCCTATCAAGAGTCACTTTGGTCCAAATGCCCTCCTCTTGAGTTTGGCACCTCTTGGGCAAGTTTAAAAGAATAATTAGGACTTGTGTAAGTTGCCCAAGTAGTCCCAAACCCCATACTTTTTATTTTGGCCACTCCACATCCAAAGATACACTAGAACATATATGTCATTCAAGGGTCAAAATCCACATTTACATTGATTTGATGTTACATAGGGTTTACATGGCATCCATACATCACATTACCATTACTCAAGGTCTTACATTACCAAAATAATATATACAAGACCACTCTGGTATTTAAATACAAGGAAAACCACAAAATCTTCTAAGTGTAATAAGTTAGAGCTCTTGGCTTGCCTTTCTTGCATCTTGAGAACCACCTAGACATTTCAAGATGGAAGGGGGAAGGGGAGTGAGATTCCAAAAATCTCAATAGCTCACATACACCCATTCACATACATTCAAGGCATACATGCATCAATGACATAATTATGAAACATAAAGTGTGCAAAACTACAATTTCAAGCCACATCTACACATCAAAATCATTCACATGCTCTAGGGACTTTTGGTTTTTCCTCACTCCATTTCTAGGACTTTTAGAGTTGCTTCACTCTTGGTTTAGGGACTTTTGACCTAGTCTCACCCATCCAAGGGACTTTTGGCCTAGTCTCACCTATGCCTTGAGACTTTTGGCACATTCTCACCTACTTTAAGGAACTTTTGGCATCACCTCACCCTTATGAGCTAATCTCACATTCAAAGGCATTCAAGAGTACACATTGGTACCAATGCAATTCCATGAGATCATGTGACATATTTCCAAATCATAAGAACACACATAAGCACACAATTACATACATATGCACACAAGAAAGTATGAAGAATAAGGTGGAGAAATACCTTTCAAATTATGCAAGCTTACTTTGCTAATTCCTTCCCCTCCTTGATTTCACAAGAGCACTTAGGTGGTTGATTGTTCTCTTGGCCTAGACATCACAAGGAACGCACAATCACTTAATTGAAGCAAGCCAAAACATTGAACTAAAGCTTAAACTCACACTTGGTTTCATACTTGGCATTATGATTCCATACTTAGCCTAATGAAGCATGTAATATCCCAAAATTAATTAAGGTGTTAATCATAGTTTTGGATTAATTAAGAATAATTAATATGGAATAATCGAGTAAGTTAAGTAATGAAAATTTTGGAAAGACAAATTGTAATAACCCAGAAAAAGAAAAGAGAAAAAGAAGGGAGAAAAAGGAAAGGAAAGAGAAGCTGGAAAATTTTCGGACAGCTGAGAATTTTCTAAGTCTTCTCGCCATAGCGAGATATGGAATCGCCATAGCGAGAATGCCTCTTCGCCGTAGCGAGTATGTCCCTAGCTATAGCGAGTGCGGCATTCCATATAGAAACCAGTAAGTTGCTCGCCGTAGCGAAATTGTTCCTAGCTATAGCGAGTATGGCATTCCATATAGAGACCAGGGAGTTGCTCGCTGTAGCGACGCTATAGCGAAGGCAGAGGTCGAGAATAGACCCGATCTCGCCGTAGCGACGCCATAGCGAAGACAAAAGTCTGGAACAGACACGAGCTCGCCGTAGCGAGGTCACTAACTCGCTGTAGCGAGAGCGGTCCAGAAAAGCGAGGAAAAGAGAAATTGACTTTTAAAAGCTTCCAAATCTCTTCTTTCTTCTTCTAACCGACTCTAACTCGTCTTAGGAGAGAGCAAAGGGCGGAGGAGAGAGAGAGAAGCTGAAGAGAAGAGGAAAGCACAAGAAAGGTATGAATCCTCATGGTTTCCTCTTCATATGTGGCCCTCTCCCTTTTTCCCCTCTTTCCTACGGTTCAGATGTTAGGAATGGTTAGGTTTGAGTCTGGTTTAGAGGAGAGAGAGTGGGAAACCATTCTTGAGAGAGATTAGAAGTAGATAGTCTTCTCTTCTTGCTTTTCCCCTTTCTTATGAGTTGAGAAAGAGAGGGATAGTTCATGGACCCTAGAGTGAGGAAGAAACCTAGAGTGAGAAGCTCAGTAGAGCTGCTTAGAAGTGATCCCTAGCTTAAGAATTGAGTAGTAAAGTATTAATTCCATGCTTTTGTGTGGTTAGGCTCAAGAGGGAACTCTCCCATCTAGAAGTTGTTGTGAAATCAACAAGGGAGGAGACCATTGACAGAGCAAGTAGTAAATAGCCAGCAAAGGTAGTTCTCTCCACTTTCTCTCATGCATAATTGTGTGTTTACATTGTCTTGCTTGTGTGTATGAATGAGATGAGCTATGAGAAGTGTGTTAGCATGATTATGTGATATGATTGAGATGATGTTTTAAATGCTTGATTGGTTTGCTTGAGGAAATGGAAAAGCCAATAACCCTGAAGCCAAGGTGAGGATGAGCCGAAGCCCTAAGTTGGTTGAGCCATGTCTCCCAAAAGTGAGGATGACTCCCAAAGAGTAAGGGTGAGTCTAAATACCTCTACAGTATGGGAAGGCAAATCCAAAAGCCATAAGGGAAGGGGTGAGGCCGATCCAAGTACTCAGCGAGCTCATGAATGTTATCCATGGCCATTTCATATGTTTTAAATGTTTTTCATCATGTTTTATATGCTAACATGCCATACATGCATAATGAGACTTGTTGCATGCAATATATGTATGTTTGAATGAGAGTTGAACTACTGAGATTCTCCGAATCTCACCTCCCTCTCCACCATCCAACCATGCCAGGTGGCCTAAGTGAGATAAGAGATGGGAGCAACCACCACCAAGCATGAGGCTAGGGATAGAGATGAAGAAAAGTGTATAGTTTTGTACTACATTGTATATGTAACTTGTACATGAGATGTAAATGATGTATATGATGTAGCATGTACAAATATTGTAAATTAATGATGAATGTATGAGAATGAGCTTTATGATGAATGAAATAGCATGGTTGAATGAGAAAGAGCCAATGGTAGCTTAGTATATATGGGTGCATAAGTGGGCATGGGGTAGTGAGTTTCCCCAATCTGAGTTATTAGACACTTGAGGCATGATTGATAGCTCCGATAGAAGCTTTCTCATGTGCTCAAAGAGTCATAGAAGTAGAAAATTTAAGATTGGACCCCATTAGCCACACTTTTGGCCAAGAAAAGGCCATTTTGCACATGATGTCATAGAATAGCCATATGACCTCTTCTAGCCATGAGATTTGACATGGAACTAGAGTATGTGTAGAGCTTTTTGGGAAGCTAGAGTTCATGTCATTTAGAGGTCTATAGCATTTTCTATGAGCATCCAAAGTTGACATCAGAAATTCGGATTTTTGAAATTCACTGTTCATTTGGTCAGATTTGAAATCATGTCATCCGAGGGGCAAACGTAGTCCAATGGCTACGAAATTTTATACACAGAAACTATAGGGTCACAGTGACTTGTAGGAACTGGAAGCACCTCATTTAGAGGTCCAGAGAGGAAGTTATGCAATTTCGAAGTTCCTGCCCAGAATCAGACCCCCAACCAGACCCGAGGTACTGTTTCATCGGTTTCCGGGGAATTGGCTTGGTGGACTGATCTGGAGATATTTTTCTCTTCTAGCTAACATCCACATCTTTCCATAGAGATAGAGTTTATGAGCATTGGATTTTTTTGGAATTAGTTAGACATTTTCAAAGTCCATATCAGTAAACTGTGACAGCAAAGAAGCCCCCTCTGACCAGTGAGCTATTTCGATGTCAAACGCAGAATGAGTGAGAGATTGAGACTTCTAAGTATTTTTAGCATGAATTAGACGTCTCAAACTTTCTATATTGACTCAGATCATGTAGATACGATTTTTCTGCATTTAGTTATGAATTTCCAAAGTTAGCCCAGAAAAGAAGCAAAATCTGCCACTAGCGAAAATGCATGTCTCCAATCCCTTTTTGCTTTCCATGAGTTCTAAGCATATAGTAGGGATTGAAATAAGTCTCAATAGAGTACTTGAGCATGAGGAACCATAGAGAGAGCTCAACCGGTCCATGTTACTTCTAAAGTGGATCTCTACCCACACATAGTGCCATAGAAAAAGCAAGCATAAGGTAGAGAGTTTATCTCCCTTGTGAGTTCCGCATATGTATATGAGTAAGAGGGCACGCTGGGTATGAGCTAGAGGTTAAGGTGTCACACAAATTATTAATATGGGTTTGAGATTTAATTGGGAGAGAAATTTCATCTAGGCCTAACTTAATGTAAGAGATCATGATAAGAGCCTAATGGGGGCCCAATAAGCTAGGTGCAAGCCCAATATGATTCAATATGATAGAGGCCCAAGATCCACCTTGTATAGGCTCTTATAATTGGCCCAATAACCCTTGTGCAGACCTAAAACCTTTGAGCTCTTAAAACTTATTCTGGCCCAATGGAATTTCAGCAGCCTAATGCATAAGAGTTGGCCTAATAAAGTTAAAATCTGAAGCCCAAATGGATTTGGTCCTTGGAGTAACCCATGACCCATATTTGACCCAACTAAAACCTTAATGAGTCAGCCTCTTCCCCATTTGCTGAAACACAAACACCCATCTCAAAATTCGGAGGTCCAAAGGAGGCTCTAGGGTTCTTGGCATATTTCCACATTTTTTCACTTCTAGAGGAAGATTTAGCCAATGTAATAGTTATATAACTTAATCCTCTCATCTTTCTCTTCATTTTGGTCCGATTAGTTTTTCATTTGGAGTATTTTCACCATACCCAAAATCTGAAATGTGGTTGTTTGGGATTTTCTTGGTAAAATTCGTAGGTTGAGGCTAAGGCTGACATTAGGTGAGTATAAATCCTTCATTTTGATGCTTTCTTTGCTAGTTTGAGACTCACATAGCTGATTTATCATATGGGTATTAATTTTGTACAAATTTGCTTTGGATTTTAGGTAAAATATTGAGGTTTCTGGTAGATGACACTTTAATCCGAATTTGGGATTTGTGGTAGTTTGGTAAGTGTTCCCTGGGTAGTCATTAGCATTTTAAATTCTTTGGACACTTGTTGCAACTGTTAATGATGAATTAAAGTGGTAATTTTCTGATGCTATGGTTTTAGGGAGATTTTTGTACCATTGGTGGCTGTTGCAATTGTCTACAAGTGAGGTAACTAGGTTTATATTAATTCCATGCATATATCTATTTTAATTTCATATTTTGCTGTACATGGATGATTTGAAATGTTGAATGAATTGGTTGGCTATCATTATATTGTGATTGGACCTTGTGAGTCCATGGTGGAGCTGTGGTGCAACTGCCACCCATGCATGTACTTCGATCGGGCACCGGGTTATGATCAAACCCCAGATGCACTGAGCCCTAGTTGTGCTCAATGGGGAGTAGGTGCCGTGGATGGGCCTTTCCTGGTGTTAATGGCCTTTAACATATGAAAATATGATTGATAGTATGGGATAGTGATCATGATAGCCTAATTGTTTCATTTACTGATATGACTGGTGTTCTTCTGATACTTATGTGAAATTATGCATGTATGCTAATTAAACTGGATTATATGATGGAATTGCCTTAGTTACTGAGATTCGCATCTCACCCCGTTTTATAGGATTAATATTTTAGGTGAAGGTTCTTCGGGTAAAGATAATGGGAAGCAAGTTGATGAAAATCTATGAGCTTCATCATGTGGGGAGAAGGCTGCACATAGGCTGACTTATTTAGTATAAATTCTAAATTTTGTATTCC
This sequence comes from Erythrophleum ivorense, assembly GCA_026724425.1. Classification (NCBI taxonomy): domain Eukaryota; kingdom Viridiplantae; phylum Streptophyta; class Magnoliopsida; order Fabales; family Fabaceae; genus Erythrophleum; species Erythrophleum ivorense. Next base: position 108,980 of record JAIUCV010001283.1, read on the forward strand.
TTATTGTATAGCATCATCATGTATTCATGTTGCCAAGTGTAGGCTCTTATATTTTGATTACCTTGGATGTATTCATCGAGGAGTTAGACCACATCTTAGCTTGATATCGGATGTATGAACCTATAATACTTGACGTATGAATTTTACTGAACTTATGGTATGGTATATTGTTGGAAATATAATTATGTGATGTATTAGATATGGATATGAACCATTGATGTATGACACCTCTAACAGAAAGTATATTGAATGTTAATTCCCAATAGTGCATGAATTCTTGTTGTTATTACTCTATGGACTTGCTAGTATAGGGTAGTTAGAGGAGTAGAAATTTACATTTAAGTTTTGAATTGGTAATAGTAGAATAGCTGGATGAATAGGGTAGATAAATACCATTATAGTCATATAAAATGAGTGGGAGTGGTCTTAGGGTAGTCCTAAGATGAGAATTAGAGTGTAGGGGATGAAATTTGGGAGATGTAGCTATAGGAAGGAGTCACGCCACGGCCAAGAAGGCTTCGCCGTGGCATGAGTAATCCCTGAAAGAAATGAACTATACATGCAGTGGAATTTTACTTCGTTTCTTCCATGGATCCATCAACATGATTAAATTGAGTATGAGATAAGTTATTACCTTTGCAGTGCGCTTTCTCTTTTTAGATCTCTAGAACTGACGTCTATGCACAGTCCCCTCTACTAGTATCCACACGAACGATCTGACAACTTGAAAGGCGTGCTAGCACCTTTGTTCACCACGTCCGTATGCGAATTGAAGATAAGACGATCTTCTCTCTTTAAGCGTTTGTACACTTTCTCCCTCTAGGTGTACAACCGCTCTTTCTCTCTCTAGGATGATGGCTTAGGGTTTTTTGAAATCTGACCCCCTTTTGTGTGTTTTTAAACCTTAGCCTACCTCTCTTTTTATAGAGGTATATTTAGATTAAATTAATTAATTTAAATTAATCTTAAACAAATTAGTTAAAATTCGAATTTATCTCATAAATTCAATTTGAACTAATTCATTTATAAATAAATATATATATTGAAATATATATAAAGCATATATATTTATATCAAATATAAATATATATATTTCAAATTTCTATATATTATATATTATCAAATATATATTCTGAATTAATTACATATATATAACATATTATATATATAATTATCTTACCCTAATTAAGTGTAACATTCATCGAATCTAGACACAGTTCTAGGTTCCATGAATTTGGACATTCTTGTTCAAGTTGATTCGTTCTTATGTGTGACCCTGTAGGCCTATATAATATTGGCAGTGGGCCAACAACATTATTGCACCTACAAGTCACCAGCGGCCTCTAGCAAGATATAGTGACTACCCAAATCACATAGGGTTTGGTGATCCGATACAACCTATCATATAACTCTATCACATCTCTTTTATCACACGATATCTTGATCGAGCATGAGGCATAGAATTGTTATCCTTATCTTACTCGATCATTAGTTTCTCGATTTATGTGCAGATTGACAGAACAAATAGAAAAACCCTTCCATCCAAGCATGGCCATGCATTTCTCAGTCTCACTCATCGAGGGGCCCAGAGATATCTCTCCATTAATCAGAGGGATAAATTCCATCTTGATCACTCATCATCCCCTACATGGAATTCACTATGCCCGACAATAGCCTTTATGATCACCCGGTCAAAGGTGACTTTTGACAATACCAAAGCACAGTGTCCTTCATGTTGGAATCTATGATGATCTCAGGTATAAGGGATTAGTGACACAGTTATATATGAGGTACGCTTATGACCTAATCCATGAAGCTACCTCATGACAGGTCGATCCAACACCCTGTTCCCAACAGGCGCCTATGATTTTGATTTGTATCTCCATACATGATTAACACATAACCATCAATCAAAATCATACTTGTCTTAATTCATCATTGTTTCCACAATGATGATCGACTAGGGATATTTAGGATAACTAATATAATTTATCCAAGGATATAATTATTATGCAAATATAATAATTGTAACAAAAAAAAACTTTTATTCATAATGAAGCACAATGTTTACAAATGATTGGCCTAGGGCACAATCTCCAACAATCCCGCCGCGGCGCAAGCGAATAAAATTTTCCTGGAAAGTAATAGTGGCGAGGAACGCCACAGCTTGAGTAATCTCATCGCCGCGTAGAGTGAAAAAAATCACCCAAGAGGGTAACAGAATGAAACCTCGCTGTGACGCATAACATACCACTGCAGCTCTAGTCAAGGGAACAAACTGAGGGGTGTTCAGTAGCAAATCTCGCCACGGCGCGAGTGTATTGTGCTAAGGCGAGAGTAGGGGGACTTGGAACAGTAGCTCTATGAGGCATTTCTGCCCGGCGCCGTGTAGGCTGGCCACGACGACGGTCTAACTCGTCGCAGCAATATTTTAGAAATTTGCCCAGTAATTCCAAATAGCAACTTAGATGCGGTGGGAATGGTATGGGCCTCGGCGCAAAACCCCAAACTCCTTCCTTTAGCCTAGAAACCCTAGTTTCTTCAATGGTGATGCTAGGAAATGATATAGGAATACTTGTGGGAGGTTTTTGTATGTTGAAACTGATGAATGGATGAATCGTAAACCCCTCATGGTAGTATGATTTCTCTTATGCATTGTTGTTTTGCATGTGGTTGTCTAGTGATGACCCTAACATTAAGGTTCAAATTTCCCTATATTTTCATAACGTAATAAACTGTAACAACTCCAAACCTTGATCATTAATTATTAATTGCATATTTAACTATAATTACCATGTTTAGAAGGTAGGGTTGTCACAAAGCAACTCTTGGAATTCAATTTTTAGTTTCCATTCTCTTATTATTTCTAGACTTCTTGGACTCATTTAAGGTTCTTGGAGCCATCACACATTCACTTACACAATTGGAAATCCAAGTTGCTTCATTAAGCACCACTACGGACACCATTGCTCCATCTCTCATTCTATGGTTCCTAAATTTTTTTCAATGATTTCTCCCACCTTCTAACATCATATAAAGTCTTAAACTAAGGTTAGAATAAATTTAAATATCCTCTAGCTCCTTCTTCCTAGCTTAGTCTAGACACCCTCCATAAATGGGGTTCTTAGAGCTTTTGAATTTTCCTTGATGGGAGAGCCATTTGGGGAGGTTCCTAAGGGTCTTAGGAGCTCAAGGGAACATTCAAATAGCCAAGAAAACTCTCACAAAAAATTAGATTTTACAAAACCTTAAGGAATCCTGTAACACCATAACTTCTAGCTCATTTGATGCCATTTATAAGCTTTGTATTATCAATCCCACAAGATCATATGAAAAGGGGATGAAAATAATAAACTTTTTTGCGTTGCCCTATGTCAAAAAAATTCAATTTGTTGTCACGTAGACTGTGTGAGCTCATACTATACTTCTTCATATTTAATTTTATTATTACAACTCATTTATATCACAAAAACGTGCCTACAACCCATGGAAACCGAAATGGAGCTCAAAATAAACAAGCACATTTTCGGCCAGATTTGCTCCATTTTCTGACCCAACTTTGGAAAATCATAACTAAATCTAGAAAATTTGAAATCATACAATATTCATCATTATGGAAATATTAGGATGTCTACTTCATAATAAAAATACGCCCAGGTCATAAAATTCATCACACAAGATGTTTGACATCCAAAAAGCTACAGAGTCGCTAGCTGCCTGGGCTGTTGTTCAGTTTACTGATACAAATTTCTGAAATTCATAACTAATTCAATAAAAATTGAAATCACACAAATTCAGTTATTCTGGAAACATAAAAATGTTAACTTGATAGTAAAAATAATTCTAGAATGAAACAGATACGTTTAGTCAGCTAGACCCTATGGAATAGTAACCGGACTCATGGGGCACTTCTGATACTGACAGTTAACTTCAAACATGTATAACTCACTGCTCAGACCTCCAAATGAGGTGATCTTAGTGGTTATAGAAAGCTTATGACCTATAGTTTATGCATGTAAAATTTCATAAGCATTAGATACTATTTGGCCATTGGGTAACACAGAATTCAAAACTGCCAGTATGAACAGTACCCATACCATAATCCATGAAAATCCAAACTTGGAAAATTCATCAAATATTCTCTAGGTCTCAGAAAATTATGATCTTTAGCTTCCCAAAAACCTCTTAATAATATATAATTTCATGCCAAGTTTCAGGGCAAGACTAACTCATTTGGCCAAAAAATAGCATAAGGTTCCATAATGGTCAAATTTGGCTCCATATGAGGTACCAAACTTGCCAAATGGTCTTCCCTTAGTGTTGGCACCTTTTGAGCAAGTCTAAAAGCATATTTAAGACTTGTGTGAGCTACCCAAATGGTCCCAAACCTCATGCATCTCATTTTGGCCTTTTCATCCACACTTATACACATTTGCATCAAACTTCTAATTTGCATAACTTGGCATTACATACCTAAATTCATTTCTAAAGTTCATACATCATATCCATACATGTATACATCACATAATATCATATTTACATGTGTCTCAAGGGTCATGTGCCGTTTACAATAATCATATACATCATTGAACATCATTATAGTTCAAAAGAGGGTAAAAGCTAGACATATGAATGTCAATCTCTCTTATTCAATGTTGTTGGCTCCCATTAGTATATCCACTTAGTTCACCTAGCATTTTAGAACATTGGAGAGGAGGGGATGAGATTCAAAGATTCCCAATAGCTCATCTCCCATTCAATCACACATAATATGTACAAAGCAAGCTTTTCAAATGCATGTATGGAAAAATGGAAGTCATGGACATTTTCAAATCAACCTTGGCATGTGAATCAATCATACAAGACATTCAAGAGTTCCCCAAGTGTTTGGATTGGCCTCACACTTCTCCTCATGGATTTTGGACTTGCCTCACCCATTTTTTAAGAGCTTTGGACTTAACCATACTCTTGGGAGCCCACTTTGCTTTTGGGAGACTCTTTGCTATGTCTCAACCAAGCTTAAGGGTTCTTGGCTCATCCTCACCAAAGGGAAGAGTTCTTGGCCTCTCCTCACTCAAGTGAACTCATACAAACATCATAGATTCATTTAAAACATAACATGGCATCAAGGATCATAGAATATAAAGGCATGCTAGCATACTTTTCAAAGCTTGAAAATAAACATATATACATTCTAAAATAAGCTAGACACACATCCATGCATGAGAGAAGGTGGAGAGAGCTACCTTGCACAATTTCACACACTTTTTCCTTAGCTTTCAAGCCTCCTCTTTCGACCACACACCCACAATTTGGTGGAGATAGTTTCTCTTGGCCTAGATACAATTTATGGAGCCAATTAGGTCTATGAAACATATTCTAAGGCTACATCACTTAATAAAACACTAGATTGCTCTATAGGCTCCATTATGGTCCATAAAGGCACCTAATGAAGCAACACCCCTCAAGGGACTTCTAGGCCTCATTCTTTCCTTTCAAATATGATTCTTGACTCCTTTTAAACCTCTTGGAGTCATCACATCATTAAAACAAAAGGGCCTAGCATCATGTTGTTTCTTTAGGTCCTAATATGGAACCTATGGCACCAATTCACTTTCTTTGAGTTCTAAATTTTTTCCAAGGCCTTTACTCATCTTCACTCATCACATATGACTCAAGAATAGCCTTAGAAAAATTTAAACTCTCCTTAGCTATAGGAACTTGCTTAGGCCGAGACTATGGGGGGAAGAAGAGTTCATGGTCTTCTTGATTTTTTCTTGATGGGAGACACACTTGGGAGACTTCCTAGAGGTCTTAGGAGCTCAATCAAATACTAACACATGCAAGGAAACTCATATATCAAATCAGTTTTTGCAAAGTGTTCAAGAGCTCTACACTTTTCTAACTTATAATTCATTAGTTTTTCTTGCAATTTCTTTACTTTCTTGGATGGGAGGTGCATGTGGGAAGCTCTCTAGGGGTCTTAAGAGCATGTTTAAATATTCAATTAAACCTAAGAACATTCATGTTAAATCATATTTGCAAGGGAGCATTTGGATCCCTAATGGTTCCATCTTGTTTCCTAATGCCCCTTTCTTGATTCTATTAGTTCATTCTTAATCTTTGCACTCCAAAACCTCTAATCCCTCATGAATTAGACAGAAAAAATCCTCTAAGAATTGGGCTCATGTGTCCAAATTCATGCAAGAGGAAGGGGGAGGAAGAAACTACCAAAGAATGGAAGTTTTACCCTATTTTCTTGCTTTTTCTTGGTTGCTTTTCACTTGGCTAGCCTCCCCTCATCAAATCCGAAAATTCCACACCTATATTCTACCTTCAAAACAGATTTAAAAGCACCATCAAACCCATAGGAATAAGGAGGAGAAGTGACTTGCTAAGGAGAAAGCTAGATTTTCCATGGAATTTCCTACCTTTTCTTGGCTTTTTTCTCCTTCCAAGAGTGCTCCTTCTTGTGTGCCTAAGAGAACTGATTCTCCTCTCTATTTTGGACAGAAGAAAGACGGTGAAAAATGAGGGGCAAGGGAGGGGCATGAGAAAGAGAGAGTATTAAAAGCAAAAGAATTCCAAAAATTCCCATTTCATCCCTCGGTTTTGGCATTTTCGTTTCTAATCCGTTTTAGCTCCTTTTTGAGAACCTTCTTTTCTATCATAAAATTTAGGTCCTCAATCTTATAAAATGTCTTTGAAATCACTCAATTTGGAGCTAAAACATTCCCGAACGATTCAGCCAAAGTTCAGACTCACCGCCGTTGGAAAACGTTATACCAGAGGGGTTTTAACTGTCCCGGGGCTTCCCATAGTTTTCAGGGCCTCTAAGAACCCCGGAGAACTCAAAACTTTCATTTAGAAAGCCCTCCTATGAGTTTTTCAACAAGTTCCCATATTTACGAAAATGCCACTAGCCTTTCGGCAAATTTTTTAAATCATCCTGGCTTTGATTTCTAGGCAACTCAAGGCTCAAATCCTCATTTTCCATTATTTATAATTTTTTCATAATCTTATTTGGCCCCAATTCCTTCTATTTTAGGGAATCCTTTTATATTTGGCTCATTTCTGACGTTTACGGAGAAACCGAACATTGCTTTTCTCACGTTTACGAAGGGACCAGATGTTATAAAGCCCACACTTTTCTATCTTGATTTCCATTGGTTTTTACTTGAATTTCTTGCCATATTCTTAATCTTTGCACTCTTTTTCCTAAGTTCCTCCCTTGGTTCTGCCCAAAATTCATCTCCTCCTACCCCTCCTTATGTTGGCCAAAAATAGCACAAGGAAGAGCAACAAGGATGAAGCATCAAGAATGGAAAATTACCTTAGTTCCAAGCTTGATTCCATAGCCTTTCTTCCTTGGTTCACTTCTCATTGGCAAATTTGAAATTTTCCCCTTGGTTATGGACCTAAAACAGACCAAAAAGTTCAATTAAACCATAGAAAGAGAGGAGGAAGAGAGGAGAACAAGATCGGAAGAGGAAGAGGCATAAAATTCCATGAGATTACCTAGCTTTGCCTTGGTTTTCTTCCTCTCTTTTTTCCCCTTTTGCTGCGCCTAAGAGAGCAGATCAATTTATGTATTTTGAGCAGAAAATTTCGTGCTTGAGAAGGTGGAAGAAGAAAGGAGAAGTGTGTGGGAGTTTCTAAAAGCATGCTTTTCTAAAATTCCAATTTCGTCATTTCGCAATAACAATTTCGTTTTGGCTTTGTTTTAGCTCCTTTTTGAGACCTTCTTTTCTATTATAAAACTTAGATTATCAATTAATAAAATGACTTTGGAATCAATTAATTTGGAGCTAAAACCTTACCGAGCAACTCCGTCAAAGTTCAAGTTCATCGACATTGGAAAATGTACATCGGAGGGACATTACTAGTCCCGGGCCTTCCCATGGCTTTTGGGGCCTCTGAGAACCTTGGGCAACTTAAAATTTTCATTTAAAATGTCCTCCTATGTATTTTTCCAAAAGTTACACTTATTTACAAAAATGCCATTATGTTGTGTTAGTTTTCGTCACAAATTATTTCTCTGTCTTAACTCTATTTTTCTTTCCCTCTGAGCGTAGAATTATCATTTTTAGGAGTCTAGGACTCTACCCAAATTTTTTGAGATATTATCTAGGTCATTTTAGGGAACTTGCTTTTATATAGCTCATTTCGTCATTTTACATAAATTACATTTGTTACAAAAACCATAGGAACCATCGAAATGGTTAAAACTCTTCTGGGTGTACGATTTAGGTTATCGATTGACCAAAATTTTGACTAGATAGTTCGATAAGGTTTTAAATCCAATTAAGATAAAACCAAAAGATTTTAATGAAAAAGACGGTTTTCAAAAAGGATACAAAACAAGCTCAAACAAGATAGTCAAAGTGTCATGGCAAAAGTGTAATTATGGGAAAATGATAAAATATCTTCTCCACCTCTTTTATTCTAACCCAGCCACGTCTCCTTCTTCTTCAAATAGACTTGGAGACCTTTGAATTTAGTTGCTATGGTGTAACGTCCAGTTTTCGTTAAATGATAGAAACAGATGCATTTTCAAAGCAAGTCCCTTGAAATGAATTAGTTAAGGTCTCAAAAAATTTGAGTAACATTCTAGACTCCTAAAGATGAGAATCCTAGCCTCAAACAGAGGGAAAAATGGAGCTAAAATGAAGAAACAAATTTTGACAAAAATCTTACAAAACATAATGACATTTTCATAATTTTGAGCAAATTTTGGTATTCACTTAGGAGGGCTTTTTAAATGAAAATTTTGAGTTCTCTAGGGTTCTTAGAGGCCTTGAAAACCATGGAAAGCCCCAGGACAGTTAAATCCCCTCTGGTGGATGTTTTCCAACATCGATGTACCCAAACTTTGACAGATTCGTTCGGGAAGGTTTAGTTCTGATTAAGTGATTCCAAAGGTATTTTACTAAATTAGGAACCTAAATTTTATGATGGAAAAGATGATTTTCAAAAAGGAGCTAAAACGAAGAAGAAACAAAATGCAAAGAATGAAGGGCAAAATGAAAATTTTTGAAAAATGCTTCCTCCTCCCCCTATATATAGGTGGTGCCCCACTCTCTTCTTCATTTAGACTCAGAATATTCTGCCCAATTTCAAAGAAGGGAGCTAGGGTTTTAGGTGCACCAAGGGAGAAGAAGAAGAGAAGAAATCCAAGCTTTAAGGTATGGTTTCATGGTAGTTTTTATGCTTTCTTCCATCCACACCTCCTCTCCTTCTTTCTCCTTTATTTTCTTTGATTAAAATGAAGTTTACAAATCTGATTTAAGGGAGAAACTTGGGGAAATTTCGGATTTGAAGAGAGGAGCTTAGAGAAAGCAAGATTCAAGCAAGAAAAAGTAAGAAAACTAGGTAATTTCTCTTCCTATGGTTGCTATCTTGGTTCCCTCTCCTCCTCCATTTCGCCTAGCATGAGAAACCCTAGGAGGACTTGTTTTTTAGGCAAAACCAAGGATGAATCTAAGGAAAAAGAGTGTGGAGATTAAGAATATGCAAAGGGAATTAACAAACAACCATTAGATTTCAAGATGCAATTTCTAGGATTTCAAGTGCATCTTATAAAATATGATTTTGTATGATGATTCTTAGGCCTAAATAAGAGTTTAAATGAGTTTCTAAGATCCCTAAGATGCTCCCCATATGCTTCTTCCCTTGAGAAAACAAAGAAAACTCCAAGGAAGCCAAAATGCTCCTTGTCTCGGCCTAAGGAGGTTCTCCTAGCTAGGGAGAGTTTTAAATTTTTCTAACCCCATTCTTGAATCACATATGATGAATGAAAATGAGGGAAAGTTTTAGGAAAATTTAGAACCTATAGAAAGCAAGTTGGTGCATTATGTTTCATATTATGACCTAAAGAAGCAACATGTTGTTAGGCTCTTGGTTTTAATTATGTGATAACTTCAAGAGGCTTAAAAGGAGTCAAGAATCATATTTGAAAATAAAGAATGGAGCTTATAATTTATTTGAGGATTTCATTAGGTGCAATTATGGAACTATAATGGGGTTTATAGAGCAACCTAGTGTCTAAGCAAGTTGTATGGCCTTAGAATTAATTCTATGAACCTAATTGGCTTCCATAAATTATGTTTAGGCCAAGAGAAACAATCCCCACACTTTTGTGTGTGTGTGACTGAAAGAGGAAGCCTTGATTTAAGAAGAAAAGTATGTGATTGTGTACAAGGTATCTCTTTCTACCTTCTCTCATGCATAGATGTGTGCTTAGTTTGTCTTAGAATGTATGTATGTGTATTTTCAAGCCATGAAAAGTATGATAGCATGATTTCATATGCCATGGTTTTATGATGATATATTATGTTTTATATGATATTTATGATGTGTGCTTGGGTTTGCTTGAGTGTGGTGAGGCCAAGAACCCTTAGCCATGGTGAGGATGAGCCAAGAACCCTTAAGATTGGTTGAGACAAAGTAAAGAGTCTCTCAAAAGCAAGATGGTCTTCCAAGAGGATGGTTGAGTCCAAGAATGTCTTAAAGAATGGGTGAGGCAAGTCCAACATCCACAAGAAATTGGGTGAGGCCAATCCACTTGCTTGGCAAGCCTTTGTATGGTATGTATAACTTTCTCAAATAATGAAAATATTCTTGAATGTTTGCACATGTCAACATGACCATACATACATTTATGAGACTTGTTTGCCTTCATTATGTATGATTGAATGGGAAATGAGCTATTGGGATTCTTTGAATCTCATTCCCTCCTCTCCAATGATCTAACATGCTAGGTGGACCAAGTGGACAAGGTAATGGAAGCAATCACCTTGAAGAAGAGAGCTTGATAACATAATGTATGGTTTTTGGTTCTTTAAAGCCATATTCATGTCAAATGATGTAACCCATGCTTGTATATGGTCTATGACCTTTGGAACATATGTAATTATGATAATATATGATGTAGAAATGAAAGAATGTGTTATGTGAATGATGGAATGTAAATTGAGTATGTATGGGTAATATAGCTTCTTGAATTAGTTTATGAAATTATGCATATGTGTGGATGAAATGACCAAAATGAGATGCACGAGGGTTGGGACCATTTGGGCAGCTTATACAAGTCTTAATTATACTTTTAGACTTGCCCAAGAGGTGCCAAACCCCAAGGAAAGCCATTTGGACATTTTGGTATCCCATATGGAACCAAATTTACCAATTTAGAACCCTATGTCACTTTTTTCCCAAATGAGCTCTTCTTGATATGAGATTTGGCATAAATTTAGAGCTTGTTGAGAACTTTTTAGAAAGCTAAAGAACATAATATTTGGTGGTCTACAGAATATTTGATGAATTTTCAAAGTTAAAAAATTTTTTGGTTTTGATTAGGTTACTGTTCACTCAGGCCCGAAAATGAAATCTGTCACACAGAGCTCAAATGATGTCCAATTTCACAAAATTTTATGCATACAAATGAGATGTTTCCAGTGACTTGTTCCAACTAGAAGCACCTCATTTGGATGTCTAAAGAGGGAGATTTGAATTTTCAAAGATTCTAACCAGTATTAGGAACTCCATCCAACCTCAGTTACTATTTGATTAGAGTTCAAGATCTGAGCGTGCTTGAAATGGTCTGGAGTTATTTTTTCCCTCTAGCTAACATCCACATATTTCCATATTGGTATCATTTGCATGTATTGGTTTTTTGTGGAATTAATTGGATAGTTTTGAAATTTACTACAGAGTTCTATGATAGCACCAGTGGACAGTTTGACCTTTGGACGTTTTCAAATGTCAAACATCTTCTGTGTTGGATGTTATGATTTGAACATATTTTTAGTATGAAGTAGACATCTGTAGATTTCTAGAATGGCTAAGAATGTATAATTTTTATTTTTCTATAATTAGTTATGATTTTCCAAAGTTATAACAAAAATGAGAGCAAATTTATCTGAAAATGAATATGTATATTTCATGCTTCCCTTCGCGTTCCTTGAGGTGTAGGCCACTTTTGATGATGCAAATGAGTTGTATTCATGTAATTAATATGGGAATGTGTTGCATGAGCTCATACGGTCCACATGGCACCAAATGAAGTTTTTATACACGACGCAACGTAAAAAAATACATTATTTTAATTCCCTTTTTTGCTCTTTCATGGAAATTATGAATGTGAAGCATGTGAATGTTGTGAAATGAGCTGGAAATATATGGTGTTACATATGGAATCTAAGAGAGAGAAGAGAAAGAAGAAAAAAGAGCTAAAAAGGTAATAAAATATGTTCTTTTAGTTAGAAACATTGCTCTCCTCTTTTTGCTCTTTCTAATGGTGGTCTTGGCTTCTTGAAAAGATTATTTTGATGGATGAACACTTGAGGGAAAGAAGGAGTTTGAAGAAACTAATTGCACCACAAAAATCCTTATTTGGCAAGGAATTAAACAAGGTATCGCTTTTTATGTATAGTGACAGTAGGGATATACAATAACCATAAAAGTCTGAAATACCTATCGATCAAAGAGAGTTAAATGAACAAATGTCAAATAGAACATATGGATGGAATTCTAGAACAAATACCATCTAAGTAAGGCCAGTAGGATGGCTAATATTTTAAGTAGAGTATCCATATATATAAACAACCTATATAATGATATGCAAATAGGGACTCAAAGAAATCCAGGGAATCTAAATATGGCCTATGGTATGCTTCCAAGAAAATTGTATTGAGTGAGATTAAAATAGAAGATGATTAAGAGCCTAGATAAAAGATACCTAGAGAAAAAAAAAAGATAGGTTTAGAACTAAATTAGGAATGAAATTCCTTAGGGCAAAACCTCAGAATCTAGAGTGTTTGAGGATGGTATGGTAATATACCACGATAAAGCCTATATGCTGGACATAGTTAAATTGAGAGGAAAATTTTAATGAAGGCACATAATAATAAATATGTAATGTGCTTAATGTGCTTAGAAGTCACCAAAGTATGCTAGAATTTGAAACAATTAGTTGGTGACTAGAAATGAAAGCAAATTTAGCTCGGCTAGATATTTGATATGATAGAAAGTTGTAGTTAATTATAGGGATGAGTTGAGTCATTAAACTCTTTAGATATCCCTGAGTAAGAGAAAGAGATAATATAGATGTGGATATTATCATAGAGTTATCCAGAACATCGTTTAGATATGGTATATATGTAACATCTAGTTCCTCTATAAACATAAGAAATATAATGTTCGGTTTCTCCGTAAATGTATGAAATGCATTGGATATAAATGAGTGCCCCCTAGATAGAATGATTTGAGGTCCAAAAAAAGTAAAGTAATAATCTAGACTTCATAGAAGGAGGAGCTAAGGCTAAAGGTGCCCTAAAAATAGAGCCAAGATAACCAGATGAAATTTAACGAAGATGCAATGGCATTTTTGTAATTTTTTCACTTTTTAGAAAAACAAAGGAGGGATTTTTAAATGGAAAAATTGAGTTTCTCAGAGTTCTCAAAAGCCTAAAAGCTATAGGAACTCCAAAATAGTTAAAACCCCTTCGGTTGATATTTTACAATATTGGTTGACCTAAATTTTGACTAATTTATTCAGGAAGGTTTTAGACTCAAATTGAATGGTTCAAAGGCATTTTATAAGTTAGAGAATCTAAATTTAATGATAGAAAAGACAGTTCTAAAAAAAGAGTTAAAATGAGTCTAAAACAAAAAAGCCAAGTAGAGAAGACAAAATGAAAGTTTTTTAAAAGTCTATTAAGTGACCTTGCTCCTTATATGTCATGCCCCCTTTCTCATCTCCATTTAGTCAACTTGTTTCTGTCTTAAACCAGAGGAGACACCAGCTATGTGAGGTGCACAAGATGGGAGAAAAAGAGAAAGAAAAGCTCTATGGGAAGGTAAGGAAATTGATGAAATTCATGTCTTTACTTTAGCAACTTGAATCTCCTCCTTCCCACCTTTCTTTCTATGATTTTATTGAAGTGTTTGGTTCTATTTTGAGCCACATACAGAGGGGGGAAATTTGAATTTCAAGAGGAGAGCTAAAACAAAAGAAAAGGCTCTTAGAAAAAGCTTGAATCAAGGTAGAACCCATTGCTTTCCATACTTACTTCTTCTTGTTTCTCTACATGTATGGTTCAGCCATCTCTAGGATAGCCAAGGGAGGATTAGTTTTGAACCAAACCAAGAGTGAAACCTAGGATTTAAAGTGTGGGAAACAAGAATATGTAAATAAATCCAAGAAAAAACCATTGATTTGCAAGATATCTAGCCTAGGGTTTCACTTGCACCTTAGTTTGTAGGAATCTTTCTAGCCATAATTTAAGGTGTCCAAGAGTTTGTTTGAGTATCTAAGACATCAGGGAAGCCTCCCACATGCACCTCCCATCAAAGAAACAAAACAAAGTCATGGGTCCAAAACAATGTATATGTCTTGGCCTAGAGGGGTTTATGGACCTAAGGAGTGTTTTAATTTGTTCCAAGGCTAAAATGACACTAAATATGATGGAAGAATATGAGAGGAAGCCTTGGAAAAATTTTAGAAGACATGGATGGTAAGATGAGAGTGTAGGTTCCATAATGTAGCATAATGGAGCAACTCCTAGTTAGGCTCTCTAAAATAAATGTATAATGGCTCAAGGGTTTCAATGGAGTCAAGAATCATAGATTAAAAGAAAGAAAGGAGCCAAGATCATGATTCTTAAGGTTGCTTCATTAGGTTCTTTATGGAATCATATTAAAGTCTTGGAACCAAGTAGGCTTCCATTTGGAGTGTATAATGCTAGAGTTTGATCTAATGATATAAAAATGCCTTGATGTGTTTAGGCCAAGAGAACCTTGTGCTTCAAAGTCTCATGGTTTGGCCGTGAAGAGGGAGGAAGATTTAAAAGTAAAAGTGTGGAACATTGGCCCCAAGTAGCTCTTTCTCTTTTCTCTCATGCATTCTTGAATGGTTTCTTGTCTTTGGATGTGTGTATGTATGTTTATGCTATGTAACATGTTTCTAGCAAATGTCCATATGCCATGGTACCAGGTTGCTTTGTTTATGCTCTTGAAAGATGTTTTATGAATGTATTTTGGCTTGTATAAGCTTGGTGAAGTCAAAAGTCCCTTAACAAGGGTGAAGATGAGCCATAAGTTCCTAAGAATAGGTAAGACAAAGCTAAAATTGTAACACCCCAAAATTAATTAAAGTGTTAATCATGGATTTGGGTTAATTAAGAATAATTAATATGGAATAATTGGGTAAGTTATGTAAATGAAAATTTTAGAGAGATAAATTATTAATATGGGTTTGAGATTTAATTGGGTTAAGAACCTCATCTAGGCCCAAATTAAATTAAGTAGGCCATGGTTAGAGACTAATGAAGACCCAATAATTTTAGGTGTAGACCTAACCTTTTCTTATGAGACTTGGCCCAAGAAAGAGCACCTAGTGATGGCCCAATCTGATTTAGTGAGATAGAGACCCAAGACCCAACTTATATGAGCTCTTATAATTAGCCCAACATCCTTTATGCAAACCCAAATCAAATGTGCTCTTAAAACTTGGCCTAACCCAATCAAAATTCTACCGCCCAACTAATGAAATCTGGCCCAACAAGCATAAAATCTGAACCCATATGGATTTGGCCTTTAGATCGACCTATAACCCATTTAGGATCCAATCCAAACCTAACTAAACCCTAAAAATATACAGCCCCTCCCATATTCTGCTAAAACACAAACACAAGAAGCATTTTCGCACCTTGAGAAGAAGGCTAGGGTTCTAAGCAAGAAATCCATCATTTCTCACTTCTAGGCTCAAAATCAGGTAATTGTTATATAACTTAATCCTCTTCTCTTTCTCTTCATTTTGACCTAATTAGTTTTCCATTTGGAGCATTTTCACCATATCCAAAATCTAAAATGTCATTGTTTGGGATTTTCTTGGTGAAATTTCGTAGGTTGAGACTAGGGGTGTTATTAGGTAAGTATAAACTTCTCATTTTGATATATTTTCTGCTAGTTTGAGACCCCTAAAGGTAATTTATGATATGGGTATTAATTTTATACAAATTTGCTTAGGATTTAGGGTGATACATTAAAGTTTATAGTAGAGGAAACATTCAATCCGAATTTCACTCTTATAGTGGCTGGGCTAAGGTAGCATTTTTGTTGGTTCTCTAGAAAATTATCCGCAAGTGAGGCAACTGGGGATTTTGTAATTCCATGCATATATCTACTTTAATTGTATATTTGCTGCACATGAAAGATTTGAATTACTAAATAAATTAATTGGATATCAGTTGTATTGTGTTTAGACCTTTTGAGTCTATGGTGGAGCTGTGGTCCAGCTGCCACCCGTGCATATGCTTCGATTAGACACCGGGTTATAATCAAACTCAGATGCATTGAGCCTTGGTTATGCTCATTGGGGAGTGGGTGTCGTGGACGGGCCTCTCCCGGTGTTATTGGCCTTTAACATGTGGAAATGTGATTGGTAGTATGGGATAGTAATCATTGATAGCCTAATTGTTTCATTTCCTGATATGATTAGTATATTTTCTGATGCTTATATAATATCATGCATATATATTAATTAAATTGGAATATATGAATGGAATTTTCCTTTGGTTACTAAGATTTGCATCTCACCCCGTTTCATAGAATCATACTTTTAGGTGAAGGCTCGTCGGGTAAGGATAAATGTAATATCCAGTTCTCTGAAAACAAGAAAAAATGTGAGAAATGTAATGTACGGTTTCTCCATAAACGAACGAAATTCATTGGATACAAAAGGAAGTCTCCCAAAATGACTTAGTTAAGGTCAAAAAATTTAGGAAACATTCTAGACTCCTAAAATAAGAATCCCAAGCTCTGAAGGAAAGAAAAATAGAGTTAGAATGAAAAGAAACGAATTGTGACGAAAAGTAAGGGCATTTTCGTCATTTTGAGCAAATTTTGGAATTCACATAGGAGGGCTTTTTAAAATGAAAGTTTTGAGTTCTCCAACATTCTCAGGGGCACTGAAAACCATGGAAAGCTTTGGGACAGCTAAAGCCCCTTCGGTGGATGTTTGCCAACGTTGGTGCACCCAAACTTTGATAGATTCATTCGGGAAGGTTTTAGCATAGATTTGAGTGATTCCAAAGGTATTTTATTTAAGTGGGAACCTAAATTTTATGATGAAAAAGACGATTCTAAAAAAGGAGTTAAAATGAGCCTAAACGGAGTAAACAGGCGCGTAGGGGAAAAATGGTCATTTTGAAAAATTGTAAAGAGGCTTCTTAAATAAGATTACACCCCATCACCTTCTCCAAGCTTCCATTTTCAGAAAATGGGTAGCAATGGTGTGACATTAAGAGGGGAGAGGGAGAAGAAGTTTAAGCTTCTGTTAGGAAAGTAAACGGCCCCATTTCATCCTGCGCCAATTAGGAAAGTTGTTCCTATCTCTAAAAGCTCTTTAATGGTAGTTTTATTTTCTTAAAAACTTGAAGATTCAGGTCTAAACCAAGCCAAAAAGGAACTCTTTTTAAGAAATCAATCGATGAAAAATAATCTACCTAAAGAGAGCTATGTTTTAAGGT